>JANHFX010027442.1:4867-21844 GCA_027560015.1 Chloroceryle amazona
TTAACATATTAAATTATTCTATAATAAGGTATATCCCTTCATAAATTATTGAAATATGATTTATTAAATATTAATGATACTATATTGACAGTTTAATTTGAGTAGGCTTATTTATAACCCACTGAATTTAAATTATTATGAGAGTCTTGGGCTTACTGGGAGAATATCAGAAGCAGACTTTGCATTCTTTATTATTAAAATCAGAATAATTATTTGTCTTGTTTTGCTTTCATGTGTACTTGGCAGCTGCTGGTTACACATTGTCACAAACCATGATTTGTGATGAAGTTCTGCAAGTCATTCCTTTATATGACTTTAATAACATGTTTGATTTACTCTTTATTAGCTTTTTAACCTTCTAGAGTCACACAGATTATAAGGTACTTCTGAGTTACAGAAATCCCTTCTGCCAAATTCTGTATTGTTTAGGACAACGATAACTATAGAAGTTAATGGTCTATCACTGGCCAAAGGTAATTAGTAGTCAACCTAAACATTTGAACTTTCACAAAATATTGTCTTAATTGTTCATTCTGACAAAAAAGTTACTGAACCTTCACTTAGTAAAGCAAATAACTTTTGTGTTACCAGTATACCTATATAACTCAATGTAAGTATACCAGGGCAAATTCTCATTATGTTTGTTTCTGAAAAGTTAAGGTATGGCAATCCTCTATAGGGAGCTTCTACATAAAAAAAAAAAAATAATAAAAAATCTAATAGTTAAAATTTAAACAATGTGGGCAGCAGCATGTCTAACTACATGCCAAAAAAATATTAAATATCAATTTGTACAAGCTAAGAACCCTGTTAAGAACAGTGGAACTATTCATAGCATTTTAACATACATAAGTTTTATCATGGTGCATGTTGAAAAAGGCAATGTACTTGCACATATAAGCAGAATAATTGTACAAGTTAATGCTTCAGTTATGATTTATCATTTTTATATTTTGCTAGAAGAGATCTAATAGTATAATCAGTTGTATTGCTTTCCTTCAGTGCAATTCTCTCCATTCATTCTACATTTCCTTCACGTTCAGTCTAAACACTGTCAAAGTAGGTGTTTGTGGATTAGTTTTTCTTTTCTTTTGCTATAGAAATAGAATCTAAACCAAGCTGATGAGATGCTTTCTTCTAGCTCTTTTTTTCTAGTGCTTTTCTTGTCCCAGCATACTAAACAGTATGAAGTAGAAAAAAAAATCCAAGTGGCATTCCATATGTTGAAATAACTTCCTTGAACTTCTGTCCAGTGGTTGCTGACTGACATAGAAAATACAAAAAATCAGGCTGAGGCTACAAGCAAGACAAAGTTGTATGAAAAATTTGAAGTTTTGTAGTACAGGCAGAATTTCCAGCATGATTATGAATCATTCTAAACTGTAATTCTACAACAGTCAGAAAATAAGAGCTATCAGGTCACATTGACTTTTTGTACAGGTATGAGATGATATGTTAATACTTTTATTATTTGTTTCTGTTTGATGTGTTGGATTTTTACTGCTTTTTATATGATCAACTACATTTGAGGCATAGGTTTATTATTTAGGAATTGTATGATGTAAAAATTATCAAAGGTCTTAAAAATGTGTTCAGTTTGGATCAAATTCATTTTCTCCCCATCTACAACCTGGCAGCTGGGATTCTTTCCCACAGGAGAATTGTGTACAGCAAATTAGTGTACATAAATAAATGTGTGGTTTTGCTCTCCAGTGAGTATTTTGATTGTTAACACTTTGTGACAACACCAACGTGTGTTTCCATGTTTATTATTCTTCATACATAAAAGAAAATGTGTGCATCTTAAGAAAACTGGATACTTTGCTCCCCATTTTTTATTTGTTTCTTTGCTAGGAGATTTTTTGTGTGTGTGTGGTGGGTTTTGTTGGTTTTTTGTTTGTTTGTTTGTTGGTGTTTTTGTGGTGCTTTTTTTGTTGTTGTTGGTGGTGGTGGTTTTCTTCTAATCTGCAGATAAGTGCCCTGTTAAGAAGTTTTGGTTTTGTCTCTTACTTTCTAAGGTTGGACTCTTCGGAAGGTGGACGGGGAGTTTCTGCTGAGACAAACTTACCTTTTCAGGGACGTTTCTGTCACCATTCCATTCTCTTGCATTCTTTGGTCTGAATGAGTAAAAAGAGCATGTTCCCTTTTGGTTTCTGGAATATAAACATACAAGGTTTGCTACCTTATCTGTTCCTTACAGCTGTATTCATTATTATTATTTTAAATTAAATATAGACTATATTATTCTGTTTTACTGTTTGGTTTGATTTCTTTCTTATCTGGGAGGGAATTCTTGGCTTTAGAGTGATTAAATGTACATACCTGCAAAATCTCAATCTTCTTTTCAGACTTCCTCTTTGTGAAGAAGATATGGCTGAATATTTAGAAACCAGGCACATAGGTTTCCTCGCTTCTGTTTTGTTTCTTCAGCAGAGTTGCTACACATCCTTTCAAAAGTAACACAAGCAAAATGGGTGAGCCTCCTCACCTATTATTGCCCTTCATTGTATCTACAGAAAGGCAAGTTTTCTGGCTAACCAGGTAAGAAGATAATATAGTAGAACTGCACCTTAGTTTCAAAGTGTTAATTTACTTTACAAATAGGGACACTTTGTGTAAGGAAGGCAATAAATGTTTTCCTCCCAGCTGGGATAAGTACAGTGTCTTCAAGGAGAAATGAAACCATCTTTCTGAGAAGTGTTCCAAATCCTGTGCTGTCCCATGGTGGAAATTTAGCCATGTTCAATTTTCATTTATTTGGATTTTTTGATTGTATGACTGCAGGAATTAGAGCTGGAAAAGGTCAATGCAGTCATCAAATCTATTCTACTTCTGGCACAGATTGGTCAAATTTCAGGCATGCTATGCATAATGATGATAAGTAAGACTGAAAGATATATGGTCTCTGTTACTGAGCTGCTGGTTCATTGTATGAGGAATGTTTTTGTAGCTATCCTGTTTTCCTACCTTGAACAATAATCTGCTAGGCTTTGTGACACTTTGAGACCGATTTATATAAAAGCACAGGCACTTTGATGTATTTCAGAAGCTTTATACTATGTTATCTAAGTGCCAGATGATACTCCTGGCCTCACTGACTATCCAGCCATGGCCATTAATTCTCTGAGTGCTAGAGTTATTGGTGTGTCTCAGGCAAAAAGCCTTTAGAGATGTGGTGTCACATGTAACAGAACAACTGATACTTTCCAAGTGGATGAAGGGCTTGGGAGGCTTGAATGCTGAGCCTTTTCAAATGTGATGACAGTGTCTCATAGCTTCTTTAGTAACTCACAGTGCCTTGTCTCATTCACTCTTTGCTCTGAAGTGTACGTATAATACAAGGAACCAAACAAATCTTCTGTTCTAGTCATCCGTCATAGAGCATGCTGGTGTGTGGACAGTGATTTTTAAACTCCAAGGTCTTTGGAGAGGTGTGTAGTTACACAGGGCATTTAGACCTGAACTGACAATTTGTGAAATAAACTCTACCCATAATTAATAGCAATTTCAAGACTTCTCAGTTTTATATTGAGCTGTCTTTGTCCTTCAGGTTCTCCTAAAGATTGACAATAGTGTAATTAACCTCAGCTTTTCCCATAAAAGCCTCCTGTATAGTGATAATGCAGCAGTCAGACAGCATTGTTCTGCCAGTTGGCACCACCAAGGAAATCCTGGGGTTTAATTTTTTTATTGTCTTTAAAACTTAGGCATGAGATGTTGAATTCATCTGGTCTTTTAGTTCATCTTGCTTGAAGTACTATGTGCTGGAAGCATACAGTTGTAAGATTAGTGAAAGGACTTCATGTTATCCAGGTAGTTGCTGAAAAGTGTTAAATATTGCTGATCCACTTTACTAGAAATATGCATTAAAGTAGTGTGATTGACACAAATCTTAAGATAAATGGCTTCCTTATATGTCTAGTATTTTGAGGTACAGGTGGCCCATCATCTTACCAAACTTTTTGACAACGTTGCTGGTTTCAAATTTCAAGAGAATATAGAAGAATCTGTAAATAGCACCCTTGGGATGTACAGCAGAGAAAAGGAATATGTTCCATTCTACAAAGGGTATGGATGCAATGGTCAGTATGTTGAGTTATGTGATATTTCCTTTATGTATTTTGTCCTCTTTGATGTAGATGAAATAGATACTTTCAATGACATGAAATGCTGGAATATTTTTTAATCTAAATTTAGAAAAAAAGAACAACTTTTTTTTTCAAAACATGTTGCAGCCCAACCACTGTGCAATAAGCTAATAACTGAATAAGGTGGCTAGTTGCGCCTTGTACATAAGTCGGGTTTTTTTAAGAAGTGTAGAGAGTTAAGTGTTAAAGAACAATGAAAAAGGAAAAAAAGTACTAAAAGCCACAGAAGTAGTGAAACCTATGGTTGAGTATTACATTTCTTATACTTCCTTTCTTCTACACTTATTTCATCTTCCATTATACTTTCAGATCGCCTCCTCTCTTCTCCTTTAGAGCACACCTCTTCAGACCTTCCACTCTCTCCCATGCCATCTATCAGCTTAACAGGGTTTTAGCTGTTTTTGAACCTCATATTTGCTAATTGGCTAGCCACTATGTGTGCTAACTGGGTAGTGGTAGGTCAGAAAGAACAGATCAGCATTTTCTAAGACAATAACTTATTGTTCTCAGAACAGTGCTGAATGGATAAGCATTCGCATTGCATAAAAATCAATGTTGCATGTGGTTCTAATGATTGATAGTCTCAGCAGGGAGGCCCCAGACTGAATGGACAAATATATGCAGCTTGCCTCTTGGAGATAGTTTCTCCAAGATACAGCTACGTTTGAGCGCACAGAGACATAGGAAAGGCTGTATTGTCTGTGTTTACTCTGTATATGTGAACAGAAAAACTTCAGGGTTTCACATTTAGAGGTCTTAAGACAACATGCCTGTGTGTTGAAGTCAAGTGGATATGTAAACCAAAGTGATGTCTAGTATCTCAGTAACTGGGAAGGGCTTCTCTGAACTAAAACGTCCTGAAGAGACAGTAGGAGAGAGAAAATGGAAGAAAAAAAAACATTCTCATTTCAAATTTGTAAGGAATGCTGATGTAAGGAAAATCCTTTGAAAATATTAATTGTTAGTACAAAATGTGCCATTTCTGTTACATGCATAATTGAGGTTTTTTTTCTTTAAAAGGTATTTTGTTGCAACATCTTGAGGAAACTGTGCACAAAACACTGTGCCTCTAAATCATGGAGGAAATACCGACCCATGAAGAGAACCTGAGAGAACAGTGGATTTTTTGACTACTCAGACCAGGTCACGCTTACTAGTTCACGAATCTGAGGGGTTTCAGATGTTGAAGTGCCATTCAGTAGGCTGGAAGAGGGCTTGGCATCAGCCTTGAAGGATTGCCTCAAGAACTAGGTACAAATACCTTGTTTAATTCAGTGGAAGTGAGTACAGTGTTAAAATGGTCTCATAAGAAAAGATAAGTGGCATATCTAGTAATTTCAGTCCTGTAGTAAATGAACTGCTGTTAGCACCTGCTGAAAAAAAATACACCTTTTGCTTCCATTTCTGTTATTCCATGGGTATTGTTATCACATCTTAATTACTGAAGTTTCTGTAGGATTATTCTGAACTGAGCTGAAAGCAGAGATACTGCCAGACATCAATCATGGTGATGTGACGAACAGAGTACGCAACCACTACATATACAGATATTAAACACATATATTTGTGTAAGGTAGCCAAAACTGTTTGTTTTATTTGTGTCAAACCAAGCAGTTTATTACTAAGATTATTAGTTTTAATCCACTTCTGAAAGGTACCTTCTGCAGTTCAATTTTTGCTTTGCCCTTTGTTACCTCCAGCTTCTTTTGAATGTTTTTGTCCTGGTGTGGATACTGTTTCTCTTTGTGAAAACTACGTAAATTTGGTTTTCGTTTCCAACCTGCAAAATCTGCTGAAGGGAAATATGAAATGGGAAAGAGGCTTTAAAGGGATGCTGGAATTTGACAGAAGTTTCTAAAATTATCCCTGTAATAGAAAAAGTGCATAAATATTAATCTGTTTGCCGTTTCTCATTATATAGAAGCTAATAGGCACTAACTGAAGATATGAGGTAGCAGACTTTAAACAAAATAAATTCTGTCACATAATGTACAGTTTAAAATATGGATCTTTTGTCTACAGAGGGTTGGAAGTGTTTAAAAGTTCAAATGAAGGGTTAGACAGATTTTGATCCAGTTCATGGCTATTAAATATGATAAAATAGGTAGTGTAGTTGGGGGGGATTGGGTTTTTTTTTGGCTTGGTTCTTATTTATCTGTTTAGTAAATACTGTCTGACACGTCCCAGAATATCCTTCCCCCAGACTTCTTTATGTTCCTTCTGCTTTTCTTTTTAAAACAATTTCTCCTGGCTTCTCTGAAAGGCGGGACAGATCCACAGTGAATCTCTATGTGATCTAGGCAGGGTATGTTTCGGTGGTCAGTTTGCAAGTAGAGCGGAGCACTCTCATGCTGTTGCTGCTTCCTGAACCTGTGGTGGGAACTTTGGAGTGGTTCTGCTGTAAAGAGAGTGGACTAGGAAAGAGCATCTGAACCTATGTGCAGATGGCAGCTCACTGCCCTAATGAAATTGAGCTTTGGGTGTTTTTAAAGGAAGATTCCAGGAATATTTCAGATGCTAGATAATTTAATTCAAAATGCTGCTATTGATCTTTCCTTTGTAATATGATACAGAAAAAATAGGCAGCCCAGTGAAATTTCTTTCTGGTATTATTTTTGTAAGCATTTTCCAAATCTTCCCAGGCTTTAGACTGTGATTCTCAAATAATTTGTTTTCATGGAGTATTACCTTCTGGGTCTTTAACTCTGTCTTAGTAAAAACAGCACCAGTAGTCTTTTGTGTATTACATAAAAATAATACAGAAAGTGTAGTTCTTAAAGTCCTGCTAATTCATTGCCTCTTTTTAAGCCAGAATTTTAAAACATGTACAATCATAGCTCTTTCTCACACTAGCTATCCAGTAAATTTTATCTTTCAAATAAAATTACATTTGCTTCCTTAGAATTACATGCAGTATCTGTGCTTGTTTTTCTTTACTGCTAATATGAAACCTGAAAAATTCCATTGGGTCCAGCTACTATGCAATTCTGTATAATCATTCATATTATATTTTGTGATCATCATTGCTTTGTCTAGTTTTAAAACGTAAGTCACTGATCTTTCCTAAAGTCTATTTTCAAAAGTTTGGCAATGAATGTTTTTATGTAACTAGTACCATTATGTAACTAGTACCAGAGTCTGGTGCATACTTCTATGGAGTTTGTAACCATAAAATTTACAACTCAACTTTATGCACGTCTTATTTATCCATTCCTCCAACCCTGCATAGATGACCATCTTCAATATTTATATTCATCTGGATTGTTACTCTTTTGGCAGTGGTTCAAATGTCTATTTAAACCACGATTTCTTCTGGCATCTCACATTTAACATACAAGGCATTTTTGTGGTGACTTAATTAATTATGTATGCAGAACTAATTTCTAGTGGCAATAATGGTAAATGGTACTGGGATCCATCTGGTCTTAGAGGGTTACCTAAATCTTTTCAGGTCACTCAGTTACATACTCTTATTACCACGCTGCCTGGAGAACTTTCCTCAGGTGATTGACAGAAAATCATGACCATTTGCACCATACGTATTCACACAAGAGATGTTGTAGCAAGCCTTGTAGCTCAGAAGGTATGTGTTTGGATCAGCTGTATTTACATGCACAGTTTTAGTGGTTTTGACAGGAATTACTAGTACTTAAGCCAAGTTTGGATCTGAATTGGCATGTGGGCACCAGGATGGTGGAGGTGGAGTAGGTATAGCCATGAACACAGCTGCTTCAGAGCTCTGTGCTGTGCCTGTGTTTTTATAGGTTATTGCTTTCTGAATTTAAAAGTTACCCAAAAAGAAGTCAAGCAAAAATTTTGACCCTCCTACTGGGAACTCTTCAAACTTTCGGTAGGTTTTCTTCTAGCAGCAAGGTATTTCCTTTAAATTTCAGGTCACAAAACTGAGTGCAGGCAATACTTGGACAATCTGAGTAGTTTTTCCAAACATTTTTAGTTATTCTGCTTTTAATTATTCCATCTTCAATCATTCACAGTGTGTTTTGCTGGTTTGAATGCACAAAATGTTTCATTGAATGGAGATTGAAATAGGAAAGAATTCTCATTTTCCTTCTGACCTCCTGAGCCTTGGAAATAAAATGGGGTCCTAAGGAAGCATTGAGACTAGAAGAAACAAGGCTTGAGAAGTAAAATGAAACTTATTCTGGCCAAGGTAATGTCCTCTCCTATGCGAAGACTGCATTGTTTATAAGGAGAGGTGTTGGTTTAATAAGTGGCAATGTGTTCTGCTGCAATAGCTCTGTTGAAAAGATCCTGTGTTACAGTTGCCTTGTATAAAAGCACAAATGCCTTGAGGTGCATCTAATCCTTTGTAATTGGTTGTAGTAGTTGTTATAAGTGGATAGGAATGAGGTGTGAGACCTTCTGATGACAGCTGTAGTTTTGTGATGTATCTCATTCCTTTCATCTGAATAGCTCCTATTTGGCATAATGGCTCTGCAATGGCTTTTTAGGTCACCATTCCCAAGGTTTTGCTTGGCTGTCACAACTATGCCACAGGTGGGATGATACCCAGAAACACTGTTTTGCCAGCATTTGTGATGCTCAGTTTCAGTACTTTTATGAATGCTTGGGAAATGCCCCTCAGCTAGTTATTACACCTTTGACTGACAGGTAATGACTGTTACTAACAGTGAATAAAAAAAAATGTTTCCTTAGTTCAGTGTTCTTTCATACCTTCTGTGTATGTTAAAAGGTTATTAAGACACAGTATCTTTGAGCATGTGTGTGCAGGCTGGTACTTAAGTAATGGTATGATTTTAATGTGCATTATTTTTAAAATAACTGAAATATATCTAGCATAACTTAATGTATGTAGTCTTCAGGCTAGACACTGAATAATATGCACAGATCTATTCCAAGGTAAATCAGGAGGTTTTGGCAAAATAATTATTTTTTTTGGCAAGTTAAAACCCAAACTAGTACTCTTTTTTTTTTTTCTTACCATATACAGTGGATCTTTTTTTTCTGGAAATATCTTGGCTCTCGGATGGAATGTCTTGTCAAGATCAGTGATTCAAAATGATGCATACATCAATCCTGGCTGGCTAGTGCTTATGACCCTCAGGTGGGGAGGAACAGTCCTGGGGCTCAAGGAATTTTGCCGTTGAAATAGGCAAAGTGGCAACTACAGCCACCTCTTTCCTGTCCTGTGTGACCACTGATAGGATATTCCTTCTTGCTAAAAAATGTTTCTGTGGCTGGTTTTCATATCTAAAATAAGCGTTTTCCAATTAGTGGCACATCATGATTTTCACATGAACGTGAAAGCTGTACATTTGTGGTTTAGGACATTAAAGTATAATGAGGAAGTAGATGAAGAACAAATCATCCATGAAACATAGGGTTTGAAAAAACAAACCAAAAAAACCCAAACCAAAACAAAAAACCAACAACAAAAAAACCCTCCTGACATTGTAGAAGTTCCTTGCAATGCTGACAGTCATTTATTTTGTTAAGGTGTTACGTTACTGTAACCCAGTCTCTTCACCTAACAATGGGTGGTGCTGCTGCAGGACCAGCTGGCTCAAGTAAAAGAGGCCATCAAAGACCTAGGCTGTGCACTGGGTATGATGGTGTATGTCTTCAGCTGTTCCGAGCAGATGGATTACAAGGTGAAATGTTCTGCTAAGTGGTATGGAAATTGTTGTTTAGGTTTTTTTCCATATGTAGAATTGGAGATTGTTGCTTCAAGAAAAAGATGTTAAAACTTTAACTTTTTATTTTAGTCTGTAGGGAACCATCTATAAAGGTTTGGTCCGGACAGGAGCTTGGGGATACTTTGAATTCAGTCTCATCTTGGTAGAAATTCTGTCAGCAGTGGCAGTACAACTAAAGACCATGCTTGACACAGAAACAGGAAAAAGAAGTAATTCATCAGTGCTTCTTTATTGCTTTTTGCAATAAAGCTATAAACGAGGCTATAAATGCTGACCAGTAAAATCTTCTTCCAAAGTTCCCCTGAAACCTTCTGTAAATGTAGTGAGGGAGTAGATGGTAACATTAAATCACCTGTGTAATATACTACCTTAAAAATATTTCTCTTCAAAATGTACCAATAAATGTGAGTGAGCTTCTGGCCCTTCAGGAATCCAGTAAAGCTTTACTGTTGAAAGTCTGGTCCTGTTCAAGTCCTGCCATGTGAAGTCATTGCATTAGATGGGTGAGAAGTTTGGTGGGATTCAACTTTACAAGAAGTTGGGGATCCAGGGTTTCCCAGTGCTTTCAAGGCATGCCTTGTGTTTCCACTCTGCCATGTTCTTTTGTTGCTTCCTTTACTCACTGCTGTACCTTGGCCTTTTCAAACCCACCACATACCTAACAGTCTCATTTATTATACACGTTTCAAAAGATAATTCCTCCTGCAGTCATACTTCGGGCATATGCATTATTTCTTGCTCTAATAGTCCGGTCTTTTCCTTGCAAATTCAGTGCTGTCCAGAAGAGCAATGGATTACTAAAAGCTGGTGACTACCAAGGAAATGCTGCTGTTTGCTCAGCTCTGATAAACTTTCCTAGGCATATGCTTTTGGCCATTATGAGAGACAGAGTCCAGGACACAAACATCTTTGTCATCTGACCCCTGATAACTGGCTTTGCATGATAAAAGTTGTTCACACCTAATCCAACTCTAAAATTTTTGTGTTATCTGTCTTATAATGGGTTTTCATTCCTTGGTGAAAACATTACATTGAAGTAGTCGTGTTTATTACCATGAGCCCAGGATATGCAGGTCAGACAGAACTACCTGAAAAGCTCAAAGCTCTGTTGAGGCAAGTATGCTATAGTGTAGTTTTATGGTATACTAGTATATCAACTCTACACTTACAGTACATAGCCCACCTAATGTTACTAGCCTTGGTTTGTGGTGAAGTGCAATGCAATTTCTGTTTGCTTCAGAATTTCTGTAAAGAAAACAAAGCAGTATTCAGGTTTTCCCTGCCTGTACACTGTAATGGTAAGGGAAAATAATTAGATTTAAAGAAAAGGCAACATACACATTAAAAATTTTATAGGTAGCTATGAACACATGTGACATACCTCAATATGTGCAAGAATATTTGCTGTTTTGTGGTAACAGCTGGCTTAACCTAGTAAAACAACCACTTGAAAAATGTCTAGCTATCACACTCTTCCATGTATGTAGGCATGGAAGCGTTCATAGATATTTCATAACTGCTGTTTGAAAATGAAGACACATACTCTTAGCTAGTTAGATGTTTAATTGATTTCTAAGAAGCTGAAAAGTATAGTGCACAGCAAAAATCTTGTATGCTTTTGGACACTGTAGGACAGCCCATTATCTTTTTATTAAAGAACATATTTGTGCTTTATATGTTAACACTAATATTTCAAGGAAGAAAGTCTTGACTTCAAAAGAGCTGACTGTATTTTGCATGCTGTGCTCAATGGGTTTGTATCAAGATGGTGCTTCTGAGAATGAATTAATTCCCCAAGTGGTTGTACTGGCATAATGGGCAGTAAAAGCATGCCAATTTTTTCCAACAAAGTGTTTGAGCTTTGCTTTGAACTATGTAGTAATGGTCTTTGACTTAAATGGTGAAAAGCTTGCTTAAAAAAAGAGTTGTCACTTGAAATCCCTGTTCTTGCATTAACGTTTTTCACTGATTTAATCAAGACTTGAGGAAAAAAAAAATGATTCTGTGATTTCATTTCTCAACATATTGAAGTTCAATGGGGCAAGCTGCAAGGCATTGCCAAGCTGTCTGAGGAGGCACAAGTATAGACGTGCTATCTGGGATCTGCTTCTCTGAGCAGAAAATCCCTTTGATTTTTAAAGGATAGAAACTCAGGGCAGAACTGGGCGTCACTGTTGCTTCTGTGAGCAAGTTGAAACACAGGTACTATGTTCTTCTGTATTAAAAGTACATCAAGACTTTGTATTGTATTATTTCTGCTTTAGCCATGGAATTCCTGACACCACACTTCTTCATGTTTTCACTGTAGAAAGATGCAAAGTCTGTTAAAGCTAGAAAGCTGTTTGCTCAGGTACATCTCAGTCTCCTGCCAACAAAACATCTGGATGGCAGCACTGGGCAGCAGCAGCAATTAGCTTTCTGCTTTGAGCCTAAATTATAATAATTTGTAACAAGCAGCAAGTAACATTTGTTTACAAGGAGGGGAGGTTAGGATTTGGATTCATGGGCCTCTGCAAAGATGTCAGTGAATAAGACCTCATATAGTCGGGTGTTAGCAAACATTAGAGGGAGACCCTTTGAGATGCATCCTGCTTCCCTGTAAATTTGTTTTTTTTTTAAATATTTCACAACTTAGCTGTTACTTTACCAAGCCTTATCATTAATTGCCATCTAAGAGCTCTTCAAGGCAAAGCAGGATTGGTGCACACCAAGGGAATGATTTGGGGCAGCCCCTCAGTTCAGAACCTTGCACATTTTTGTTGTTCCTTTTGATTTATTTGGTAAAAAAGGAGTAAGGGATATGAAATAATATTAATTAACAGTGTGTCTACTGAAAGATAGTCACATTATTGCCTTATTTGATGTGATGTCTATTATGGTTTTATTTGATTTTGATACTTTTTTGGTTTTATTTTTGTTGTTGTTGTAGTGTGTGGTGTTGGGTTGTTTTTTTTTTATTTTCAAAATGTGCTTGCTACATAGAGCTGAAGTTACCTTTAATTTCAAAGACTTCTGATTTTATGTGACAAGCAAGTAAAGTATGAACTGCTGTGTTTGGGACTCAGAATTCAGCCCTGTAGCTGATGTGTAATAGCTCTTACCCATTGTACAATGCACAGGAAAGGCAGGAGGTAGCTGGTAAAGCATTAACTCCACATATTTGACACCTAATAAAATCTCACAAGGGAGAGAGGATATATTAAATACTACTAGCCTGATGTTTCTTGTGCAAGCTGTTATTTTATTTGGAAGAAGGGTATTGGTTATGGTAGGTAGAAGAGCATATGATTTTTTATAATTGACTGAATGCATATAGCAGCCCCTGTTTGGGATTATGAAGAAATACTTCTTAGTGAATAGTTTACTTAAAAATTGGTTTTGCTTTGTGCTACTTTTTTAGAGATTTTTCTAGTTTTATGTCATTAAAAGGGCTGTGGTTTTGTTCTAAAAGGTTATATTTAAAATAGAAACTAACTGAAACCTCCAAAGGCAACCATAACTTCATATAAAAGCATTAAAGCCCTCCAAAATCAAACTACTTTAAAAAATGGTGGTATTTTTAGGAAGGTCACAGGGTTGCATTTGACCTCCCTACCCTGTACAGCTGCTAGCAGTGTCCTCCAGTCATTGGTGGCAAGTGACACCATTACAGACAGTGCCTGCTCTAAGTTTTAGTAGTACCTGTCTCCCAAGCCCTGCAGTTTTCAGCTGCCTCCTTTGTGTACAGCAATGTTACTGAATACTAACAATCAACAGTGTCTAATTAGCTCCATTTACTTTGAAGTAAGGTCCTTGTTAGCTTTGACTGACATTCTTAATAGTGGCTCTCTTGAGCTCTGTTTTAAAAAAATGTTTGCACACATCAGTCATTTGATTTAAGTGACTTATTCTTACCATGTTTAAATACTGTGTATTTAAATTGCAGAGATTTTCTTCCATAGATCCTGTGCAGTGATTGTCCCTGACATTGAACTGATCTCTGAAATTATGTTGGCTGTTGAAGAGCTTATTGATGCACTTCTGTTAGCCCAGAAGTTTATTACCTTGTATACTCTCTGCAGGGAGCTGCTTTCTAAACAGGTGAGGGTCTCTTTGTGCTTCTGGGTTTGATAGGTGTTAATTAACACACAGTCCATACCACTACAGCTGGACATTGTATAATAGGGATTTTCTTATGTATGTAGTCTTAACTTTTAATTTGAAGACACTTTAAATCACATGTCCATCCTTATTAAATTGTTAGATATGAATTTAGAAGAAAGTGCCCTTTCCTCTGATCTTGGGATATTTGTAATGCATCAATTTTTCATTAAATGCTGCTTTATACCTGGGATGGCTGAACTGCATCGTGCTGTTGTGTAGTATCTGTATTTAGAAATATAGCTATCTGTTGCAGAATGGAAAAAAATTAGAGTAGGAATTACTATGAATAACAAATAATGTATTCTGTTTGGATGAATGTTTGTTTAAGATTTACCCAGTAAATACAGTGGAGGATTCTTTGAAAAATGGAAATAAAGCATTACTAAAAAAATTATTATACTAGGAAGAATTCATATTCAAAGTAGGTTTTGTAAAAAATCTACAACTTACAAGACTTGGAAGGTTTATAATTTCTCCACCCTATGTATGCTGTTTACTCATTTCCAACTGTATAATTTTTCACAAGACATTCTTAGTACTCAGTTTTATTAGTGGAATAAGAACATGGAGAACCCCTTCAACCTTCAGCCATAAATTCTAGCATTTTGGGCCATTATGAAAGCAAAATCAACTTTATTTTCATGCCTGCATAATTTGGAAATTATCTCTAAATGTCTTGGCATTTTCCTGACATGTTCATGCAATGTTCCCAGAGTTAATGAATTTGAATACTGTGTATCTTAAGACAGCAATATTCTTCACTAGCTTTACTAGAGGAGAGATTCCTCAACTCTAATGAGCACTTCATCCTGGAGTAATTTCCTGAAATCAGAAAAATAACTCTTACTATTGTTTGCCATTTTAGTAGTAATGATAGTAATAATAATGTTTGAATCAGAAACTAGAATGATCTTGCTTTATTATTGTTTATCTTGTTTGTTTTGCTTTTAATGGAAATGGCAGAAATCAAGTCCCTTGGGCTAAAATTCTGGGGTGCTATAGAGAAGATACAGCAATTCAGAGAGCTCTGAAAATAGTGGTCCATTTGTTGGGCTTTCAGGGCTCTCAGTCTATCTTTTGGGGGCACTAGGATTCTAGCTTATGAAAACTGCTTCAGAACAGGAGTTGTCAGGGCTTTCAGTGCATATGCTGTGAAGGAGGGGACTTTTGGTCCTGTCATGCTGTGTGCTTGTATTTAAAGTGCTTGTACACTGGGCAACCCAGACAGCAGACTACTGTAAGGAATGCATAGCTTGCTCTTTAGCAACCCTTCAGACAGCAAACCAACAAAAAACAACAACAACAAAAAGAAATTGAAAAAAGATCTTACTAAATCTAAGCAAAAGCTCTTTAAGCCCAGTATATTCCTAAATTTCCTATTTTCCTAATAAGCTCTGTTTACCTTGTTTGCCCAGGTGTTCCATCTCTAAAATTTGGAGACTTGTTTCATTGAAGATACTCAATGTCTTTAGTACCTCAGGGAAAAAAAAGGCATTTTTTTCTTACTGATGATGAACTGTTTTGAAGTTGAAAATTGCTTTTCCTCCTTTGTGATCTGTTTAGTGCATTTGATTCACAGTTATGGAATGCCACTGTCATGGAAGGGGATAGTGACATCTATCAACTTTAAAAATTGCATATTAAGTTGCAGGTTTGCTACTGGCTTGGAGGTTTGTGGTTTTTTTTGTTGTGAGGTTTTTTGTTTGGTTGCGTTTTTTGGGTGTTTTGTGTGATGTTCTCTCTCTCTTTCTTTTTCTCTCTGTTTTTTTTTTCTCTCTATCTCTTTTTGGTTTTGTTTTGGGGTTTTTTTTCTCCCTCTTTTTTTCCCTCTCTCTCTTTTTCTGTCTTCTTTCTGTTTGGGTGTTAGCACCATCTAGGCTGTATTTATATTGAAGTCATAG
The DNA here is from genome assembly GCA_027560015.1 of Chloroceryle amazona. Taxonomy (NCBI): domain Eukaryota; kingdom Metazoa; phylum Chordata; class Aves; order Coraciiformes; family Cerylidae; genus Chloroceryle; species Chloroceryle amazona. The sequence continues at coordinate 20,738 of JANHFX010027442.1, forward strand.
GTTTCGTCACAGCAGATGTTCTCAAACCCTACCTGATAGGTAGCCAGTTTGGGTAGTTGCAACCTCAGACAGAAATTTGAAATTGAGGGAAGTGAAGTGTGCACATACTAAGAAAACAAGACCACCATAAGTGGTGTGATGCATGCTAACATAAAGAAATGGTGGCTCTGTAACTCTTGGCTGCAGCAGCACAGAGGTTAGAGTGGAGCTGATCATCCATGTGCTTAGCCAGCTGCTCTTGGAGTGGTTAGTCATACTATGGGTTATACCAAAAGTAACCATTGGGGATCTCTATATGAGCTGCAAGAGCATCTTTAAGTGCAGGTTTAAGCTTAAATATAGAGAGATGAAGCTTCATGGTAGACTTCTTGGGCTTGCAAAATTGGCTGTTGGCGTGTAGCCTTCAATCATACAAACTGCTGCTCAAATTGTTTAAATCTCCAAGTGGTTCAAACTCTTCTCTTTCTACTTCTATGCCACCTAGAAGGAGAGGGAAAGAGATGAATGCTACATAGACCTGGAAAAAAGGAGGAATAGGGATTGAAAAGCCTGTGTATGATGAAAAAGTTGTGCCTTCTGCATTGGATATCTGCGTTCCCACTGGCAGAGCTTAGGGGACAATATATAATTTTGCTCTGCCATTCACTTACCTAAGGTTTCTAAGCTTTTCATCTAGGCTGAATACCCATCTGTTTAGTTTCTCTTCTCCTTTAATTTTGGTGTTGGATCTAGCTGCAAAATATGTTGATTGTCCAATCTTCTCTTTTGAAAACAGGAGACTGTTGCTGATGTCAGGTAAATTAATAGATATTTGGCAGCAATTCTTCCTTGTCTTGGTTCATCTTGCCTTGGAGGAACAGTTGCACTCAATGCAATAATACTTTATGGTATAAGTTTTGCCATTTAAAAATATGGAACAAAATGGTAGAATAAAAAAAAAACCTAGATAGATGTATTTTTTTTGTTATAGTTTTTTGTTTGTTGTTTTGTTGTGGATTTATTTGTTTTTTTTTTTTTTTGTTAGACTTACTGACGTGCGGAAATCAGACTCCACAACTCTGATAGTTGTAAAGTAGGTATGTTTATTCGGCGCCGGACGCACAGGGG
>JANHFX010027442.1:24006-53335 GCA_027560015.1 Chloroceryle amazona
GACAAGAAGCTGGACAGGAGCAGCCAGTGTGTGCTTGCAGCCCAGAAGGCCAATCACATCCTGGGCTGCATCATGAGTAGTGTGGCCAGCAGATCAAGAGAGGTGATTCTGCCACTCTACTCTGCTCAGGTGAGATCTCAGCTGGAATACCGTGTCCAGCGCTGGAGCCCTCAGCACAGGAAGGAAAAGGACCTGATGGAGCGCATCCAGAGGAGGGCCACAAGGATGATCAGGGGGCTGGAACACCTCTCCTATGAGGACAGGCTGAGGGAGCTGGGATTGTTCAGCCTGGAGAAGAGAAGGCTCTGGGGAGACCTAATAGCCACTTTCCAGTACCTTAAGGGAGCTTCTAAAAAGACTGGGGAGTGCCTGTTTAGAAAGGCCTAAAGCGAAAGGACGAGGGCCAATGCTTTTAAATTAGAAAGGAGTGGGTCTAGATTGGATGTAAGGAGGAAGTTCTTTCCCACGAGGGTGGTGGAGCACTGGAACAGGTTGCCCAGGGAGGTGGTTGCGGCCACATCCCTGGGGACATTCAAGGTGAGGCTTGACAAAGCTCTGAGCAACCTGCTCTAATTGAGGATGTCCCTGCTCTCAGCAAGAGTGTTGGGCTATATGATCTCTAGAGGTCCCTTCCAACCCAGACATTTCTATGATTCTATGATCTGCTGTATGAAATAGCACATTCCTTTCCTTTTTTAGCATTTATAGAAAACTGAAATAACCAAGATGGTTAAATGTGACTGATCTCGGGATTTATAAAGAATTTTCTGCTCCAGTTTATATTGTTGCATTATCCTGACAGAAGAGTGAAAAACAATAGTTTATACCTTGGGGTATTACAAACTTTGCAATCAGCCTTCTACGGAGTATTTTGATTCCTGCTAACCGGGTGAATCCAAAGATGAGCACTGAAGAACATGAACTTGTTCCTACTGGACTTTAGAAAATCAATGTGGATGCTCTTCACTAAGATGGAAATCCATAAGCAGCCAGGCTATTTTCATTCTACAGCTTCCCAAACTATTTCTTTTTAAGAAATGTATTACTTTAATGGACTGATTTTGTATTCTACCAAATTATAGCTGCACAACCGTTCTGAGTATGGAATGCACTCAGATGGCAAAATCATGACAACTGTTGTGTATCCCTGCATTGGCACAATCCTATTGGATTGTGTGGCTGTCTAGCAAAGTAGGATTTGTTTTCATTTGTTGTGGTAGCCGCATTCATTAATTTAAGCCAATTCTCTTGCCATTTTCTGGGAAACAAGCTATGTTGCTTGATGTGACAACAGCTCAGCTGAGGCAAATATGCTGAGAAGGTGTAAGTTCCTTTTTTTCTTGTTAAAGAGAGTAGGAATGTAGAGGGAGAGATTTTTATTTTTTTTTTGTGAATAATTGTGTCTTTGTAATAAGGAGAACAGGAGAGGAAAGGCACTTGCTGTGTATCGCTTCTGTGAAACAGATTGTTCAGCTGGAGGAGCTACTGACAGTGTGTTCCTCTGTGTTTATCATTGGAAATGTGTGGACTGGAAAGAGTAAGGCACCTGCCTACCTATGCAGTACATTTTCTGTCTTATATTGTCAAGAGATTGCCACAGTTCTTGCACAAAACATTCTGCATGTTGCATTGCCTTCGGCTGCAGTGAAGTAACATGCTGTTCAGGCCATCCAGTCAGCCACATGATGTACAATGGCAAAGCTTAAATGTTACAAGCGAATTCTACATTTTACGTGTTGTTTGCATGTCCCAAGAGAAAATTAATCGTGCCATCAAGTAATGAACATTCAATTTGACAGATAGACTAATACTTTGCTCTGGAAGGCAAAGCAGGATGGTTTAATTAGGCTTCTAGAAAGAAATAGTGGAATATACTGTCAAAACACTAGACAAATATTTCTAATAGATAATCCTCGCCCATTTGTGCTACTAAATGTTGGCAGCTGCGTGGATTTTCTTCCCCATTAACACTTTCTATAAGAATCAGTTGCAGAGCACAGCTATTTCAGAATGACAGTCTTCTTTCCTATCCTTAGCTTAACATAAATTTGTGACTGAACTAGCACAGAGGCACAGGTATATCAAGGTGAATTGTTAAACGAGTACAGGGATTTTCAGTCAGAGACACAGTTCATGAAGAAAGTAAAAGATTCTTATTGTATCAAAATTCTGTCACTAATGTGCATCCTGTTCATCCTTCTCAGGTGCTGAAAATTCTTCACCATCCGTACATGAAAATGAAACAAAAGTCTCTTTGGAATGACAGCCTAAAAGTTCTGACAGCAGATGAACAGCTGAGTTTTACACACAATTCAACCTGACAAAGGAAAGATGGCAAGTAGCTCATGTGTTCTTACTAGGAACTGTTCCTGGAGGAATTGCTCTTCATGAGAGGTGGCCAGTGTCAGAATTTGGAGAATATGTTAGAGGCTGAATTCTTGTGTTCTTCTGTATTTTGAGGCAATGACATGTGGGTGCAGAGCACTGGTGGTTGTCAGAAGACTGGAGTCAGGGCAGGATGCTAGTAAACAGAAAAGTACTAAACTGAATGAAGCTGATTCAGCTGCCTTAAAGGGTGGGCTATTTTCTCCCCAGACCCATGAAACCTCCCATATCCCACCTATAACATTTAAGATTAATGACATACTCTCCTATAATCAGAACAGAAATAAGTCATTTTAATATAAAATGTAGTCATTTTGCTGTATCAGATGTTCACTGAAAATATTTTTTTTAATTTGTTTGTTTGGATAACCACCTACTAAGCAAGTAATTAGGAAAAACAAAACAAAACAAACCACTAAAAAAAACCAACCTTGTTTTGCTAAAGCTTCTTGTTTCAGCGATGCCTTAAGTCTTCTGAGGTTTTAATTTCTGTGCAGTGTTGTTATTTAAAGGATGAGATTCCATTAAAATATAATTTGCTGGACTCCTGTCATCTCTTCTGAGAGATCAAGCTAATATTAGCCATGATATACCAAAATGGTTAGTTTTAGATGGGGATATAGATCCTATGTGGATTGAGTCACTCAACACTGTTACAGATGATAACAAGGTGAGCAACTGACAAGCAAATACAGTGGCTTCCCCGCTACCTATTTTTCACTTTTTTTTTTTTTTTTTTTCTGGAGATAGTTTTGCAGGGTGAGTTTCTTTTTTAATTCCATTCTTATAATTTCTTCAGCTTTCACTGTCGCTAAGTAATATTTTAGCATCCAATTAACAGATTATGTTCAGTCTATTCCATACAAAAATAATAAGTAGCCTCCACATACTGCAAGGGTGATTGTGCCTCCTAGTGTATGAGTTGATGTAATTCAAGATATCAGTCATAAGATTATTGAAACTGGTATTTGGAAACCTCTCTGTAAAATAGATGCAAGATTCTATGACTGAAGTCCTTGCATCACTGTACTGAGGAAGGTTCATGTCAGGAAATCTAAATAAGTCAGTTTAAGATCTGTCAGTAGTATCCAGACTTGATTCCCTTCTTATTAATTATACAGATAAACCATTATTCTTGTCTGTCTGAGATGCTGTAATGTAATGAAATTAAAATCTAAAATCTGAATGTAACCTTAGGAAGGTGATTGTAGTTTAGTACTTTCTTAAGCTTTCCTGTCTTAAGAACTTAAAGCTATCTAGTGACATGATTTCTCATTACTCATCAAGGTGTCTGTCTGGGGCTATCTGTATAGTCTAACTTTAGCTAATGAACAGAACGTGGCTTTTCTCAGGGACATTTCAGAGCACTTAAATCTATGCTCCTACTCTGAATCATTTTCTGTTTATTTCCAGTGGCATTGAAAGAGACTTTTACTCCCCTGCTTTTAGCAGCTTTCATGAGACCTCACATTGGTGAAGCAGACTAGTCATCTTTTGAATTAATTAAACTGTGAAAAACTCATACAAGACCAAGCAAAACCTTTTGAATTTGTCTTTATCTGTGTTTCTAAAGTAGAAAACTATAGCTTTGTATGATAAAACTGTATACAGTGTTTTATCTATGTTCAAGAAATAGTATACATGCATGGTGTTGCAGATAATCCTTGCTCCTCTGTGGAACTATTATAAATGCATGGTTGTCCTGATCATGTTCATGTTGGGCAGTGTATCTTAGCTTGCTGTTGTTGAAAAATTTACTGATGATTTCTAGGTTCTGACCCTTACGAACAATGAGTGTGTGCCTATGAGTCCATCAGTGTGGCTGCTTGAGGTATATCATTTGACCTTCTACCCCAGGTATGGTCACAGGTCCTGCTAGGAGACTTCTACAGTGCAGGTTTCCAATGGGCTCACAGCCTTTTTCAGGCATCCACCTGCTCTGGTGTGGGGTCCTCCATGAGGAGGACTTGTGGATATCTGCTCCACTGTTAACCTCCATAGGGTGCAGGGGCGTATGAGCATATTCTCATTCACATATTCTCACGCCTCTTTCTGGCTGCTGTTGCAAAGCAGGCTTTTTCCCCTTCTTAAATGTGTTATCACAGTGTTCCTACCACTGTCACTGATGGGCTCAGACTTGGCCACTGGTGGGTCTGTCTTGGAGACAGCTGGCATGGGCTCTGTCATAAATAGGGGAAGCTTCTATCACCTTTTCACAGAAGCCTCACATGTAGTCCCCCCACTACCAAAACCTTGCCATGCAGACAGGATACAAGTAGTAAACTGACTGTCTGTTTTTTGTAATGAAAGTTTGATAGTAGGAAGAAGTTAATAACTTGGCTACTGTTCCTTGACAGCTTTTTAGTAACTGTCATCATCCTTGATACTGTGAAAGGCACTGGTTTACATCAGCTTGTCTTTTTGTTTCTCTTACTCCTCTGGATCACAGTACTGCTCTTTTAACTTGTTTCGTACCTATGCTTCATGCAAATTCCTTGAGAACAATGTTTTCTAAATGATGTGGATTTCCATGTATAAAAGGGAATTTAGTTGGTCAAGGCACAATACATTAATTTGAAGCAGTCTAATGTGACTTTTCCCTTTTGCATTTTTTGACCTAATCAAAAACAGCTCTTAGAAAGTTTAGTAAGAAGTGAATCTTTTTAACATTTGCCAGTCAATGTTTTATTTTCAAGCAGCATGACTCCTGTTTCATGGCACAATTCAATTTTGCAGCATTCATATATGTCATCAACATTTCAGTCAGTTCTAACTTTCTGTGTTAGAGTTGTATGCCATTGGGACGAGAAGCCTTCAGTGCATGTATTTCACAGAGAAGTCTTGTCAGTAGGACAGTTCAGTTAAACAGCATGAGTCTGTACACTCTGTTCACCGAGGGTGATGAGTATCAGAGGACTGGTGAGGGCATAGAGGCAATATGATCTCTCACAGAAAACAGAGAAGTATAGAGATCGAAACAGTAGGCAACAAGCTGTCCAATAGTCTAAACTAGTTATTTACTCATTCTGTGTTTGACTAACTGTGTGAATATGAGAAGGGGATAAAATTGCCTAATCCTTTTGAATATGGACAGTTAGGCGCGTGGCTGCTGCCCTGAAGCACGTGCTATAGTTAGCATAATGATAATGAATTCTAGACTTGGTTGCAATAGGAACCAGCAGATGAGAAGGGTTACTTCTTTGTATTCAGTTACGTATAGCCAGACTTTGTCAGCCCTACTGGGTTATATATACCACTGTGGATATCTGCAATGCAAGTTATGTTGGATTTGCATGTCACTTAGTTCTCGGTATTGTATACATCTTACACACTGGTGTTTTAAATTATGTGTTCTCAAACAACATAAAACAAATAAAATCTTTGCTTCCACCTGCTTTTTCGTGGTGCAACCCTCTGAAAGCAGGAGCAATCTATCATCTGTGTCCTTTCTTCCTGGAATGAACATTGAAGTCAAGGAAAAGGAGTATAGCCATATGCCACTGTGCTCAGCTGTCATAACAGCTCTTAGAAATGCCACAGCATGATGACCTTTCTGAGAACAAATAAGAATGTTGTAACACTGGCAGCACTTATGTCTTACAGCCAGTGCAGTAGTATTTGTGCATTGCAGTAACAAGCAGTTCTCAGAAGTCAACAGAAGTTTGCATTTCAGGTAGAGGGAAAGAAATTTTGTATTTTTTTTCAACTTCTCTGTGATTAAAAACTTGGTTGCTTTCCAATTTACTTTGCAGGTATGTTGCCAGATGAATAGAAACAAAGACATACCAATCTGAAAATGCTAACTTGACTGTTCTCTGGTAAATATGTGCCTCCTTACTTGGAACCACTTGGAATAAGTTTTAAAACTGTTACTCCTATTCCTGAGAATAGTGTGGTTCAGGTACTAGGTTTAAAAATATTAGTATCTTAAGAAACAGTATTTCTGAAACATCCCCTGTGGTCCTATGCAGGAGTAAAACTGCTTAAAATTTCTGTGTATCTGAAGTGTATGTGACATGAAATTGAGAGGTTCTTATGTATTGAACATGGAACCTTATTCTGGAGACCTGCAAGGATTCAGAGGTTTCATATTGCAGTGGTCCACTATAACAAGACAAAATGTAGTGTGTTTATGGCACTGCATGTAGTTGCCTCACGTCTTAGTTCTTGTGTTTCTTCTGTTAGTAATGCCTTAGGTAGCTTAGGGTTAGCCATTTCATCCCTCTGTACAAGCATTCTGCCTCTCTCTAAATGCTCCCTACATTTGTTACAAGTTAGTTACTTTCCTACTCTGATAATGAGGCTCTATGTTATTAAACATTATTAAGGAATGAAGCTGAGCTCAGTTTGTGTCATATATAAATGATATGATACTGCACATCCTTATGTTGCTTTTTTAAACTTATGAAATATGGCTTTTAATATTAAACTCTTCTGAGTGTTTGCACCATTAATAGCTCATGCTTTCCATTTCTCCATGGATGTGTATCCCTGTCTAGAGAATTCTGAAGTCTCCATAGGTGAGATGGATGCAGAGCAAAGGAAATGTTAACATATTAACGTAACACACAAACAAAGGGGACTGCATGGTGGCTGAAAATGAATGGCTGATAATGGATCAGATTGTCACTGGGTTTAAGTATAAATCCACAAATCTCCACTAAGTTCTTACCTTGTTTTTAGTTTCCTGTCTCATGTTGCTTTCTTCTGTATTCAAATCAGATAAGCAAATACCACTTTCAGTTTACTTTGTACCTTAGTTTATTCTTTAAAATGTTTCCAAATTCATGTTAACACAGAACCCTGAATTAACGGAGCTTAATTGCCATTTTGCCTCTCAAAAGGAATGGAGAGGTTAGGAGAAAAGAAATCTGCTGTGTGTCAGGAGATCATGAGCTGTTGTAAACTGTCATAGCTCCTTTAATGAGGAATCAGCTTTATAAAGTTTTCAGGTACTTGTTTAATCAGAGAGGGATTTTTCTATTTCATGATTGCCATTATAGCAGCAGCAATGACCAAGAACTAGAGCACAAAAACAAACAGCAGCTGATGGAAAGAGCTGCTATGGGGCAAATGTGGTGTATTCTTCTTGCAGGAAACTTAAATAAACAAAAAGGTGAAGTCAGCCTCACAGGGGCTTTCTCTGCAAGTGTATCAATACCACCAACAGTTTGTGGCATAAAACTTGAGACTTCATAAACATTTAAGGATTTGCTGTGACTTGTTAGTAGTATTCCTTCAGATTTTAAGTCGGCGCTGTTAAACATCCACTGCTCTTTCTAGGAAATATTAAGAGATTAACAAAGAAGTGGACTCCTGGTTGTCTGTAGGTCTTCCCTCAGTCCACTGCTCTTCAGCCAAGCATCTCCTGTTAAACGCTCTGCTATCAAGTCCCTCTGCAAATCACAGCAGGTGAAGAACTGCATGACAATCTAGAAACAAATATATTGTGTTTGCTTTCCATTGTGTTTACAACATGTTTTCAGTGAGCTGTGATGGAATGATTTTGTGCTGTCATGTATAACACAGAATGACTGCCTCCTATGCTATTTTTATATTTCTGTGCACTACTCTTCTGCCTATAAAATGCATTCAAGTGATACGCTAATATGCCTGCCTTATGTGTTTTAAGCTACCACTTCAAGCAATTGTTTGAGACAATCCAATTATTGGATTATTTTTTCTCAATGGAAAGAGTCATTAGCATAAAATTACAGAAATGACCAATTTAAATTGTTTCAGCTCAAAAAGAAGAGTTTAAGAGCTGAACTTACTGTACTAGAGTTATTCACTACATTGCCATGTTCTTTCATTAGTTTAGACGTTAGAAGATTTTTCTTACAGATCATATCACTTTTAATCTGCAGTATTTTCTGTCAGTTCCCATTTTATGTGTATCGACATAATTTTTTTTGAGGTATCTGTGAGAGTAGGTGAGATTACCATGTACTGTTGGGTTTTATTTAGCATTCCCCCAAGGAATATGACTCACCCACTCTGCCTCTAGAACAGCATAAAATATCGAAAAGTTACTTGATGGAAGCAGGTTCTGATGCAAACTAATATTGCTACATTGTTTGGGGTCTTCAATAGTATTAGAGTCTGGACCAGTGCCACAGAGAAGAAATTTGCGCGAACATTTATGAGCAATGAATTTATTGTATTGTAATAATGCAGTATTTTTTTTAAAAAATAGGATTAATAGATTATAATTGTGGACATTATTTAAAATTTACTTAAGGATGAAAAAAAAGTATACCTAATTTGGGGTTTAAAAGTACAGGTATATTTGTACCTCTGCTAAAAGAAGAAGAAAATCTTCTTTTACCTAAAATGTTATTAAGATACTTTAAACCTTTCATATGCACATTGTTTTGCAGAAGCTATGTTTCCCTTTCTTTAGAAAAGCGGGGTAAGTGCACTCACAACCACAGCTTTTTTTCCTCCAAATTTATGATCATCCAGTTGCAAATATGTTGAGGTTCTATGTTTCTGTCTTGTCCTCCAGCACACCTTCACTTTTTATCTGGTTACTTTTCCAGTCAGTAGCCACTGTTTTAGCTGACTGTGATTAGATGGAAATTTCCTTGAAAACATTCGTTACCTTTCTTGAATGGGCTGGATAAATTCACTGTTGAGGTTTGTAGATAACTTATCTCACTGTTTGAAGAATCTAAGATGACAACACAGTACTCCTTCTGTCCTAATGGAAACTGCTTGTAATGATATATTTGTTTATATTGCTTTGCCTAAGAAACCAAGAAGTCTGCTACAAGTCAGAACTGTGGCAGTGCTGTGACACACAGCATTTGACTGTTACTAGGCAATGGTTGTTTCCATTTTCTGCAGGCTCTTGTGAACATGTTGCCCATTTTTTTTAAAAAAAAGAATACAAGTTCAAAACCATATGTTTATGTTTCACTCTCTTTCTCCCCTCCCCTAACCCAAAGGATTTTAACATGCAGCCTAATACAAGGAGGCAGAGAAAGCTTTTGAAATTAGGCTGCTCCCTGAAGAGAACAGCCCTAGTCACTGGCACATGCTGCAAAGTTTTTCTCGAAGTCCAGCTATTACTGTGGTTATATTTTGTGCAAAACATTTATCCGATCATTTAGATAACAAAAATATATGACCTAGGAAGGAAGAGAGATGAGATTTTTAGTTTCCAGTCCTGCTTTAATAAGTTCCTAATGATTTCTGAAGGTTCTTATTTCCATGCACAAAATAGAAACAGTGCAATTAGAAATCAAACTTCCATGGACAATGAATCCTGTCTTGTAGATCTGTGGAATACTTCACTAAGTGGTACCATAGCAAAGTTCAATATTTTAATAATGCTTAATACGGGAGGCTTTTATTCTGTATTTTTAAGATGACTTAGCAGCTTTCTCTAGTTATTCTTTCCCTTACACTTATAAGGGAAGCAGTACAGTTGGATAAAAATTGTATAAAGTCAAAGTTTATGTCTCAAGATTTTACAGTTCTGATGAATGTGTAGGGGTTTTTGAATTCATTTGTTCACCATTACAATTTTGTTACCTGGTGGTCTGCATTCAGCATCATGTAAGTGCCTCATTTTGAAGAATACGCTGAAATTTAATGCAATCAGCTTAATATTCCTTAGTATGGGAGATGCCACACTAGTTTCCTGATTAAATTTCATGATTAAATGGTAATTATCATTCATATTTTTACACTTTACATATTGTAAAGTCCTTGTTTAATCATTCCCAGAAGAAAAAAAATAATCTACTTCATTGGTAAGCTTCCCGAGTGTCAGGATACCTGGGGAACTTCACATTCAAAGCATTTCAGTTCCAAAGGAGGAAGATGAATATGTAGTGAGATTTTAAAAAACTGTGAAGCAGTCAACCAACTAAATCAACAAGACTCTTTTGGAATTCAGAATCCCAGTTTTATGTTTTTTTCAAAGATGTTCCATGCATTTCACTAATTACTAAGGACTTCAAAACTCTTGTAGGTGGTGAAATGTTTCATAAATTTTAGCCAGCATGTTTTTTAATTCTTGATTACTTTTGTTTGTTTCAGTACTGCTTACCACGGTAGTAATTTTTACATATTTTGTGTTACCTTTTAGAGATGCTTCACAAAGAGCTGGAGAAAAAGCTGGTCACAACTATGGTCCAGTAGGAAATACAAAACATATCAATTTTATTGATGGTTTGAATATGCCTGAAGGGGATAGATATGGAACTGTTCAACCTCATGCATTGATTTGGCAGCATATAGATTATGGACACTGGTGAGCATTTACTTCTTAGGTTACGTTATGCTACAATTTTTGTATTACAGTCCACTATGGGATCCATAAACCACACAGAAACAGAAAGCTTCAGGTGAATTGCTTAAACAGAAAAACATACTCTCCCTGGAGCTTATAAACAGCTTATAAAAGAGAAGCAGAAAGTGAAGGGTTATAGAGTATCCTTCATCTGTTCCTGATGGTGCTGCTGGATGTTGACCTGATGACATCAGGGATGTCTGAGATACAGAAAGAGATTGCTTAAATTGCAGCTTGACAAATTTTTAGCCTAAGCCACCCTCTAGCTTTTCATTACCCTGTAAAGACAACAGACAAAATCCGCAGAAAATTAATGATGATGGTTCAAGTAAATGTTCTTTCTCTGCCATGAGACAAAAACCACAGAAGATGATCACTGAAGAATAATTAAGATGATTTGGGTAATTAAAGGAATTCCTTCCTTACTTTCCAAAGGACAATCTAATTTTTTGGCAGCTAAAATATAATGGTATCCTTTCACAAGAGTCTGTGGAAAGAGACCCATACCATTAAAACTCGTTTCATAGAAGGTTTTCACTGGCATATATGATGCAATCTGACTATAATTGTGACCAAGGTGAGACAAGAACATCTATACTGAATATATATATATTTTACATCTTTTAATGCAAATTCAGTTGAATTGTATGAGCTTTTTACTAGTTGTACTTCACCTAGTGAAGGAAAGATAATAGGTGTTAGTCAAATATCTTGTTTAGGAACAAAGGATGAAGAGAAAAAAAAGAAGTGACTGCTCAAATCTGATGCATCTTTAGCTCGGAGAAGTCAATTGGGTCGAATTCAGTGACATGCAAAGTTAATGTCTCAATGCCCTTCTGTTTTCTTTCCAGAACTATGTTATTCTAGCCAGGAAACTTTGTATTTTTACATGAAGATTTCAGATTTTAAAAGTTCCTGCTGCTTGAAACTGTTGATGTTTGTTTCTTTTCAATTGTTTCTTTTCAAAGAAAAACCAAACCAAAAAAATAAAATAAAATCTCCATTTAACAAAACAAAAATCAAATTAGGAAAAATGTTGTCCATCGCATTCAGGAATTTTAAATATAACCATTTGAGAATTTGAAAATAGAGTAAAATTTGTTGCAAATGCATTAAAAGAAATAGAATGCATTATACTATGAAGTTCTGGGAGAGATTTCTTGATTTAAGCAGGGAATGGCTGCATTATTTATGAGTTTTGCTTTCACAGTGTGAGAAATTTTTCTTTTGTTTTAGTGTTTGTTTTTTTTAAGATGGTACCTGCTTGGCCTAGTTCAGCTGTATATTAACCTCTAAAGAAACAATACTCTGTCTTCAGATTTGGGCAATCAGAACTCAAATTGTTGGCCACTGAAACCTTCAAATGACTTTGTTTGTAAGTGGCATCCTTTTAATTCACCTGTAGCTGTCATCTGGAGAGCCCAAAAACCTATCTATTATTTACTGCAAAAACAGGATTGCTCTTTTAAGCATGTCACCTCATACTCTATCATGGTCTTTGCTGTTTTGTTTTTTTTTTTTTTGGTTTGGTTTGGCTTTTTTTCTTATTGAGATCTGTTAATTTTGTCTGCTGTTACCTATGATGGTCATGTGCATTCTCAAAGTGATTTGAATTTCCTGTGATAATGTACTCATCCAAGTTTGTTTGGAGCCCGTTTCGTAAATATATATATAAATAAATAAATCTTTTTAGCTTCTTCAGAATGTTTTATGAGAGTGTAGTATTTTCATTTCAAGAAAAATGTTGAGCAAAATATTATGTGATAGGAATTGTCATGTTTTTCTTAGGATTGACATTTTAATGTCCATGGCCATTTGTATTACAGACTTCCCATAGGGCAGGAATGTTGGCTCTTCAACTGAGATTAAATCTGAAAAATGTACAGTATTTTGTTACTAATATTAATCAAGTTACATTTTCTTTCTTGGGCATGATAGCAGAAAGTAACTATTAAAGAAATTCATAATTGTCAGTGTGTTGCCTGTATGAATCCAACTGCTGGCAGTTTTACTATCAACCCTAGACTCCAGGTATGGTTTGAAGTATGATATTATAACAATCCTGTATTTAATATATGAAATAATTACTATTTAGCTTTTCACTGCACTAAGAGTAGAAATCTATTCTCTCTGGTAATTAGTGATAGAACCAGAGGGAGTGGCCTCAAGCTGAAGCAAGGTAGGTTTAGACTAGACACTAGGAAAAAATTCTTTACAGAAAGAGTGGTGGGATATTGGAATAGGCTGCCCAGGGAGGTGGTTGAGTCACCATCCCTGGATGTGTTTAAGAATCGCTTAGATGTAGTGTTGGGGGATATAGTCTAGGGGTGAACTTGTAAAGTAGGGTGAGAGGTTGGACACGATGATCCTATGGGTCTTTTCCAACCTAAATGATTCTATGATTCTAAGGGGATAGGAGGAAATATAGTATCTGAATCATAATAGAGGTTCAAATTCCTGCTATTTCTTTAGTAAACAAACAGACATACCATATTTATGATATTGAGATGCCCCTAAACTTCATAGCAATTGCAGTTCCATGTGGTCCTTCACCTAGCAGATGTGCATTTGGATCTCACAGCGAAACATGCAACTGCTGTGGAACTGCATCAAAGGTGATGCTAGAAATGAAGTATTTTCTGTGCCACAACTTCCTCTGTTTTTGCCAGGCTGTGTTGTTATATAATGCTTAATTGGCTCTTACCTGCTCTCTGATGTTGGAGAATCTTCTTTTTTTTTCTCTTTCATTTTCAGAGATGTTCTGCAGTACTTGCTTTGAGCTTCCCTTTTTAAGATTCCCTGACTGACATCTACAGCAAGGTAGTTTGCTTCCAGTTCCAGCAACATGCTTTTACTCCATCAGTAATCAAGGATGTGCTCGCCATAATACAAGCAGTCATATGGCTTCACCAAGTGGTGGTTCAAAATTTACCACCAACTGCTGTTATGTTTCACTGTATCTTTAACATAAGAGACCTCTCCAACATCTTCGAGGTCTGTATCATCAGATACTTTTCTACCTAACAGCACTTTGTTACTTCTGCTTTTTATTATTTAATGATGCACATTGCCCTGTGTACTAATGATGAACAGATGCCCTTCGTACAAAGTAGAGGATAATTCTTGTCCTGAGATGACACTGGTCAGGTAGATGAAAGGGGCAGAAAGCTGAGAAGGAAGAAGAAAAAAAAAAAAGGAGGAGGAAACAAACAAACAAACAAAAAACCCGCAACAAACAAAAAACCCAAACAGACAAACAAAACCCAAAGAGAGATATCTAGTGTAAGTAAAGCAATTGATTGAAAAATCTGCTGTGCTTACCTATTTTGAGAAGAGAAGGTCAACATTCATTCAGAGGGAAGAACAACTTTCTGGAGACTAAGTAAAACAAAACAAAGATTGAAGAAGTTCTGAAGGAGGGGATGAAACCAGTAGCCAAACACCAGTGCAGGGATTACAAAGAAAAATAAGGGAAGGATATAATACAGTAAGCAAGTCCTGGTCCCTCCTGTAAAATCAGGTGAGTCTGATCCTAGTTTGGTTTTACCTGCTTTCCTGTTACTTGGAGTGCAGCTCTGTTCTCTTCCAGCGTGTCTTTCTTGCCTGCCCATCCCATGGATTGTAAAGATCCATTAGCAAAGAGGCAAGGATTTGTCAGGTCTCTTATTATAACTCATACCTAGGTTTGATGGGGATGCACTGGCCCCTCATGCATGTTTGCACCCATCCTGATGTGGAATTTAAGGGAGGAAGTTTGAGGTGACAGCTGAGAAACTGCTAATTTTGTCATGATAAACACTGCCCTGTTTTCTTGAGTGGTATTGCAAAAATTGGGCTAGTGAACACATAGGATCCTGGCAGTGCTGATGCTTCTCTGTGTCCTATACTGCATCAGAGCCTCAAACCATAGTGAGTCACTTAAGTGTGCCAGTCAGTGGAGAGCAGACGTTTGTTTTAATTATATTTTGCATGCTCAGGTGGCTGCAGAACTTGCTAATTAATAGACTTTCTTGTTCATGTTAAAAAATACATAGTTCCAAGCACAATGTGTATTGGGTACGCAATATGAATAATGTCTTTGGAAAATACCAGTTAGTGTCCCCTAAGAGTGGTCTATTTTGTTGCCAAATGACAGTGTTAAAAATAAATAAATAAATACAGTGTTATCTTTAGAGCATTCTGTTTGCTACACCCAAATGAAGTTTGCTACAGCAACCAAGTGATCTTTGGCATCTCTGCCTTCATGAATCAGCATGTGTCCATGGGGATAAACTAGTGGAAAACAGACTGTCATCATTTTATAAAAGAAATTACACACTATGCACAAGTATTTTGAGGCACATTGGTAGCTTGAAAGTATTATGCCCGATGCCAGCTAGATAGAAAACATGTAGTGAAAGGTCTTATTTACTGGAACTTTAAGTAGCAGTAGCACACTACCTTTATATCCTTAGCCTTCAATACAAGCATCTTCCTTACTGAGGAAAACCAACTGCCAGAGTAAGTGAAAAGGGGAAACCAGGGAATCTTCTCCTTTGAGAAGATTCAGAGGTGGTTATTCTTACCTTGGCTGTAACGTTTGACTGGTGGGGAGGACTGCCAAGTATGTCTGTTGCAGTGTTGTTAATAACTTGAAGCAAACATTTGAGCATTCCCTAGAATGGGGAGGTAGCAGCCTGTCTGTGGGCATGACTCTTCATGTTCTTCACTGAAAATGTGGAAACAACTTGTGGTCTTTGTTTTCCTGATTCTGTACATCAAACCACAACAGTGTACTTTTATTTTCCTTTACTAGTTGTTCCTTTTGTGTTAGTTTTCTTTCCCTGAATAGTTTAACTTGAGCATTGAGCGTGTTTATACATATGTGTATGTATGTTTTTATACATATATATATTAAAACATTAAGTTACTCTTCAAATAATTTAAATTTGCAGTCTCCCTTTCTGAACTGTGAGCACTGTTGGTTATGCAAATAAAACTGTCATCAGAATCAAACTATTAAAAGAGTTAAGACACTGTAAGTTGCAAGACATACAGAATAGATAATGCAAGTTTCATTTTGGCCTTTGTACTGCATGGGGATGAAGGACAGTAACACCCATCTGGTTTCCACAGTGGAAACACTGTAAATACAAGTGTGTTCCTTTTGCCTTGATGTCTTCCATTAGGGTTTGTTACATAGTCACTCATACATAATGAAACGTTGTACCCCTCTGTTCATTTGGGATCAGACAGGGCACAAGGAACACATAATAATGTCACACATTATACAGCACTATTGTATATAAAGTTTCTTCTGGAATTAGTGTGTGTTGGTGTCAATACCAAGGATGAATTAACTTAATGATATTAAATTACTGTTCTTTAATTTTAAGTAGATCAAACATGAACAATTAAAGACATGACAGCTTTACTAGTAGTTTGTTTGGAGCCTGTCTGTCTGGATGTACTGTGCAGATTCTTTGAGCCCATGCTGGCATCTACTTTTAGTCCTTCAGTGCATAGTGCATGGGTACATTAATCTCTACACTAATGGACTGTTTTTTCATGAAAATATTTTTGATGTGCTGTGTTTCAGGCATTTTTAATTATTATTCTCTCTGTGGCAGAATGTGGAAGACCAAGTGTTGCTGCTGCATCTCTGCTCACCATATTGCCATTTTGCAAACAGCAGAGCAGACCCCTGCTACAAGCCAGTGAAAGGGTGGGAACCACTGAGGAATATACTTAAGGAGTTCCAAAAAAGCTACAATGAAATGTATGTTCTTATGAACTTAATCTTATTTGAGGGTGCTGAGTAATTCATCATGGTGCTACTGATGTCTGCATGAAGTTGTTGCTTTTTACTGTTCAGAAGTTGTTGCAGTGCAAACTCTAATGGAAGGCTTATGCAAGGGCACCATGCAGCAACAGTCCTGCTAAATATACTTTATTGATGCTGTTATGGAAGGGTAGATTGTGGCTTAGAATTAAAGCTAATCTCCATTTTATTGGTATAAACAGACATTCATCCTTTTTTGCGCTGCACAGAAACTAACGTCGCTTATTCTCTGAGGCTGGAAAGATAATCTCTAATGCTGTAGATAGTCTGCTTTAGCTTTTACTTTGTTACCAATGTAACAGTCCTTTATAAGAAAAGTAGTATTTATCTTTTGTCTCCAAAAAATTTGGAGATGCTTTTAAAATGAGGTTAATTAAAAACCAAGGATAAGTAATACCTTAAGCATATATTAAATTATGCTACTGCATGGCAGACTTGAAGGTGCTTTGCTGCCTACTCTTGTACTTTTTTTAAATTTAAACCAGCTCAGACTTCTAGTTGTCATTATAGATTTATTTTATTTTGTTTAATTATCCATAGATTTTCCTTTAATATGTATTACTACCTTATCTCAGTTTAATGCAATTTTTTTTTCTTATGTTTGTCAATATCTTAGTATCCATCATGGCCAAAAATCTCAGTTTCTTTTTCCAGCTTTAGTTAACTACATTTGCTTTGTTTTCCTGCATGGAAGAAAAGGAGGCAGTTTTAAGAAGATGAAGTGTAGATTTGTGCTGAGGCACAAACTTCATTGTTGCTCCTTGTCATTATTTGTAATCTTTCTTCAACATATACAGTCATTTTGGTCATGTATAATAGCAGTGATTTCCAGAAAGAGGCAGAGACCCATGCTGGCAGAGCTTAGTTTTGTTAAAGCAGTTTCTATTATTTGCAGTGTCAAATCATTTAACACAGAACCTTTTCTTCTCATCGAGTTGGACTAGGATTTCAGTGTCACCGTTTTTTACTTTGCACATATTCAGGCAGGAGCTATATAAGAGAAGGCACTCTTGACAAAGCAGTCTATTGTAGAAGTTTATCTTCAAGAGGATTTAAAAAAGAACTTAAATTACAAAGATAATCATATGGGTCTTTCACAGGGACTGTAGATTTTGTTCTGCAGATTTAGAATTTAATGTGATAATCATCAGAAATGCAGACAGAAGTCTTCTCAGGTATCGCTAGTTTTGCTTGAAAATGTTGGTAAGTCATTATCTGCTCTCTGAAGTCTAGTCTCCAAGAGGAGTATGCCAGTTTGCCAAACAAAGTGGCAGGGTGTCTTAGCCTTACAATTGGGCAGTCCTGGAAAAGGATATGGTATGTGAAATTAAATCCTGTAATTTTTTTCCCACACCTTTTATGGTTTTTGTCTTTTTTTTTTTTCTTTAATGGATCGCAAAGCTCTACAGTGAGGTCAAAGAGAATTGGCTTCCAGTAATGTTTTGGTTGAACAGGCTTCTACTTCATCAGAATGCAACCAGATTAGGCACGTTATCCCTTTATTTAAGAAGGTCTCATCAATGTTTTTTTCAGGGATGATTTTTATCAGTGATATGCGACATAAAGAGAATGAGGGGGTTGCTTTTTGATTTGTTGTTGTTGGTTTGTTTGTTTGTTTGTGTTTGGTGTTTTTTAAATTGGTACATGAAACGAAATAACGCAAGAGGTCTAACATACTGTGTCTAAACTCTGGTCTGCTGAAACTGGGCTATAATCCCTTCAAATCTGCATCCAATTTAAAAAAAAAGACATTTAAAAGTAGTTTTAAATACTTCTATAAATTATTTAAATTCCAATTGCAAGAGATTTAATCTCTCAAACATAGTTTTTTTGGGGAATTAAATCAATACTTAACATTGGAAAAGCCTAGCAGCTAAATCTTAACCTATTTTTGGGCCAGATTCTAATCTGGCTTCATTCATTTTATGGGATTCCATGATCGGCAAATAAAAGCATGCCTTGGGCAGTCTGGGCTAGATATTGCAAGAATAAATTAGTGCAATGCATATTTTTCATTAAATGATTCATAGGACTTCATCCATTGTGGTGTAAACTGCCAGATGAGAAATTCTCAAGGGCTCTTAGGGCCCAGTCTGCCTCCCTTCAAATTTACTAAGTATTTATTCTGAATCCAGTCAGGGTCCATCAGAATCTTGGAATGATACTTTGGAACAGATCAATGTAAAGAATGAGCAACCAGACAGCTCCGGTCATTGTAGAGGTGTGCAGTCCTTCAGCTGGGCAAAAGAAAACAGCTCTTCTTTCCCCTTGCTTAAATATTGGAAAGAAACAAAATGCTGATGTAGAGATACGTTGTCCTCACATGTCAGAAGCACATTACTGCAAAAATAGACAAAAAACAAACAAAGGGGAAGAAAAGAAAGAGGTAAGAAGAAAAAAAAAAAACACACCAAAAAATAAACAAACCAGAAAATCAAAGAAAGAAAGAAAAAAAAAAAAAATAACACCAAAAAAACCCAAACCAACCAACCAAAAATCTTCATGCAATAAAAAGAAATTGAGAAATCTGGCTAACAAGGTTGTTGAAGTCTATGTTACATTATTGTTTTTTTGTCATGAGGTGATGGATTAGTCATATCCTAGAAGCCTCGAGGGGTTATGCACGTCTGATTGGAGTAGGTGGTAGTGGTAAACAAAGCTTGTCGAGGCTGGCAGCGTGCATCTGCTCCCTGGAGGTTTTCCAAATCACACTGAAGACAGACACTGGAATCCAGGACCTGAGGGTAAACTAATAGATATTATTTGAGTGTGTTGAGTGCACTACTTGACAAATGTGCTGTTTTGTTGTTGCACAGGCTTGATAAAATCACAGGTGAAACAGTATAATTTACACTAACAACCCTTGTGGTTCCTGTGGTTTCAAGCTGTACCACTTGTTTTCCTTATCTCTGAAAACTGGGTGGTCAAAAAATATTTTGGTGTCTATTTATGTGCTTCACAGAATTTTGGTAATTTCTACAATTTTTCTAAAGCAGCTGTTTTACACACTACAAAGATGTGGTTGGAGTCTTGGTATTTAAAGTTACACGTTTGTTACAAATTTTTGCATGTCATTGTGTGTGTTTTGATTTAGTGAAATAAAATTGGTGTGGGTGAACACAGGGTAAAATTTTTTCGTCCTTGCATGTGAGTCAGTTAATCTCTGAAACTGGTCATATGTAAAGATGAGGGATATAGTTGAGTTAGGTACTCTGTCAGGCTTACAGACTTCAGGGCCTTCCATGGCTGAGCCCTGTCTGTGAGCAGTGAAAGAAGGAATATTTTCATCCTCTTCACTCCACCCAGACAACAAGCAATGCTGCTTAATTTTTATTTAGCTATGGCTAAATAAAGATCTGATTATGGCCAAATATAGTGGATGGTGGTCCTTAAAAAGCCCTTCTATTAGCCTAGGGCCATGGCCAAACCACCACAGAATGTGCAGCCCGAGGCATCAGTTTTCAGAGTGAGGTACATGCCGTTCTGTTTTGGAAAAGTGCTGCATGTTCTTCAATGTCTTAAATGATATCTAACTTCTTGTGCCCTACTTCTTTTGACAAATGAGGTTCAGTGTAAGATATGGGTTCAGGTGGTTATTTCCCTCATGCTGTTGCCATGTAATATGTAAGCCTGTATGAACATGCCTGAGGATCTGCTTTCAGCTAGGTTGTGTGGCAGCCTGTTCATATCAGCCAGCATTGACTTTATTCTGCATTTCAGCTGTGACTGCACTTGAATGCAGCTGATGTGGGTTGGGTTTTTTATGGCCCCCAAGGACTTTCACAGCTGCAATATCCTTTTTTTTTTAGTAAATTCATGGGGGGATTTCCTTGATTGGTAGTCCCTTTTGATCTTTACCACCATGTGATGTCAAAACCTCAGTGTTTGATCTGGAAAATGGGGGGAAGCTGCTTTTCCCTTTGGATGTTCTGCAGCAAATTAGCAATATGTAAATAAACTGAAAAAAACTAAGGAGAAGCCAGTAATGCTGTGCCATCCACTAATGTGCATTTCTCACTTTCTGTATGAATGTTTTAACAGAATATGAGTGATTGCCTCCTTTCCTTACAAGTAGATCATGCCAGTTTGTACATAAAGACTGGTGCCAAGAACATGCCCACAGTGTTTTTGCTGACAGATGCCCAGGTTCCAGTTGAACACTTTTTTGTGCTGATTAATGACTTGTTGGCATCAAGTGATTAGACGAACACATTTCTTGAAAGATCTTTTCCAGTGACAAATGTTCTGTAGCTTCACTGAACTTTAAGGGATTATTTTTCTTTCAGGTATTTGTAGGGGGACCTTGTAGAGAGGCCAAATCAACCCATTCAATTTGAGCATTGAGTCTAATACTTAAGAAACGTTTGCTGACTCAGGAAATGGAATTGCTAAGGCTTATTGTGCATAAGTGCGTTGATTTGGTGGTAGATGAAAATCTTTCTTTGACTTAACGCCATGTTTGATTTGACATGGTTTCACTGGCTTCAAGAAATGTCTTCGTGCCTGCATAAGTGTCACAGACAGCAATGCAGTTTCACCTGTGTTTTGAAAATTAGAGAACCTGTATTCTGAAAGAGGGGATCTGGAGACAGGATGGAAGAAAAATGGGAATACCGTGCTGTACAGTTGGAAAGCAACTTAAAATTCCAAACTTTTCCAGACTGGAAAACAGGTTTATAGCACCCTGTAAAAAAAAAAATGGAACCACTATTCTGAAGGATACATTATTTCTGAGTGCATTTCCACGGAGGCAAATATTTTTTGTCTTTTTAAAACAACATTTCTTCTTCATTAAAAAAGGAATTATCCTTTTTAGATGACAATGTGTGGGGAAGAGAACGATACTGTTTTGTTAACTGATCTATCTATTATAATACCATAGCTCTAGTTATGTGCCTAAGACCCTCTGTGCGAAACACTACATAGAAGATTATTTATCAGGTTGTGTTGTGCAAGTCTTCTCCTAACTACCCCTTTGTCTTTTAGCAGGAGAGGTTTCATATTTGCTCAGTGAGGATGTAGAAGGCATAGTTAGAGGAATTAGAAAAGAAGTCCAAGCCCTGGGCCTGATGGACACCAGAGAAAGCTGCTGGAAGTTCTTCTTGAACAGAGTGTGGCTGCAGTTAAAAGTAAGGTATATTTCAGGGGCAAGAGGCAGTGCAAAGCTGGTCAAAAGAACAAGCTATTTCAGTTATCTCATAACTCAGCATATGGTGGCATAATTCTCTTGAAAGGCTTACTTGCTGACAGGAGACACTGAATTTGTCTCCCTCACATTACCCCTGTAATAGGCTTCTTTATGTGGAGTATTGATGTACACCAGGTTGTACTCCTAGATCTGTCTGTTCACTTCCTGCCTGTTCATAGGAAAGTCCCATAGCTGCTCTGTGTCTTAGTTTCATGGTCTGATGTTTTGAATATATTGATGCATTTCAGAGACAAGCGAGGTGCTGATCGAGCAGTTAATGGTGCAGTCTGGGAAATTGTGTGTTCCCTTATTGCACATAGTGTAATTTTGTATGTGTATTCAACTCTTAAAATGTTTGCATCAAAACTTGAAATTTTACAGGAAGTGTTAATTCTTTCTACTTTTCCTATGTTATTTAAAACTAGGAAAATAAAAATATCCATGTAGCTGTTTTCAGGTCAAAAGCTGGTTAGCAGTACACATTAGTATGATAGCACAGTTACAACAATGTCTCTTTTAAACTTCATTTTTGAGGCAGACTGTAGTTCTCTCCTGAAAGCTGGAAAGCAGAAGCTGGGAAGACTGGTTTTGGAGTGTCATCTTTAAGAACTTCCAGTTTTTGCAGGCATAAATTTTACACCTAATCTGAAACATATATATAGGTGATAATAAAATGAGAAGACTGAAAACCACTAACCCTTTAGAAAGATAACTTTCTGAAAGGAGTATATGCCCTGTACAATGTGTAGTAAACTGATCTATTTGATGGGATGAGAAGAGCTTTCCCATAGCAGATTATTTCACAGCAGTCTTCTGTGCAGGTTTTTATTCCATTTTCTGAGGTGTTTAACCACCACAGATCAAAGGCCGTTCCTATCTGGTTATGAGATTTTTTTTTTTCCCCAAGTTCTTACACTTTATAACATACCACTATTTTTTCCCTCATCTTCTCTTTTTTCCTATCCTGCTTTCATTTTGCTGATGTTCCCTCCTATCTCAAATTTTATTGCCTTCACTTCAGTCCCTTCACAGATTTATTCTGTAACTTTAACTTGAAGACCAGTGGTGACATTTATGGGATCTAGTGTGACATATTCTGTATTGTTTTCCCTTTTTCATAATTCAGTGACATGGTGAATAGTGGTGCTTATCTTCTGTATAGCTTCTTGTCAGTGCTATTTGTCTCTGTTTCATGACTACTGGATTTGTGTAGGGTTTTTAAGAAAGGACAGGAAAAAAAATAGGATGTCTAATATCTCCATTTTCTTCTTTCCCATTTTTTTCCTGTTGCATTTTCCTTATTTCCCCAACATTTTTTCTTTTTAAAGGGCTCTTTAAAAGCCAGCTTTCAAATGCTTTTTACCTTGCAACCATTTCACCAGTCCCCCACTGTGCAAATTAGCACTTCTGGAAGCAAGAGCAGGAGATATCTATTGACGTTGCAGGGAAGCGAAGTAGAGGCATTAGAGTACTGAGGGAGACATAAATTTCATGAGTTAACACACTGGCAGGTATCTCTATGGACTTTCAGTTAGTGATGGGTGACCTATCACCTCCTCCTTTCCCTAGATTTGAAGAATAAAAGACTAATAAAATGTGAAAGAGAACAAAAGGGAGGATTTAGGCAGTTCCAGATTGTTGAAGCTCAGTGAAGTGATATAGTCTCATTTTTCCATTTAATTTTTAAAAAAATCAACATCCTACATTAAGCCACATTTGCCTTGTTCTCTACCCTGCAGTTCTGTTTATGATGAGGAATCTGTAGCTCAAGAACCAAAACTACACAGTGCAACCACAGCTCTTTCATTTTGTGTTGGTTTTATTTTGATTGTTTTCAGTCTGGAACTTGCAATCAATTCTGCTGTCTGTTAACGTATTGAGAACGTGCCATGTACGTAGGTGTAAATTTATGTCAGTGTACATTGAAAGTATGGCAACTGAAGACAATAGGTTGCACTATTATAAAGTATGGGTCCACCACTGAAGTGTGTGAAAGGACATATGTGCACCTGAGGATTTCAAAAACTCTCATGATGAATGATGAAATAAATTAAAAGGAAGAATATTGCTTAAGCAAATGAAGCCGATGGCCAAACATTGTAAATGGTGTAATGCTGATAATGCTAAGGTATGCCATAACCTGAAAAGTTTCTAAGGCTCACAGTGATTTACTGGAGCTCCAGAATTTTTTCAGTATCCCACATCTTTGCAGAAATCACTCTAAAATACTCTGCATATTACCAAAATTTCTTAGCTAAGTAAAGGTCAGAGGAATTATTTCTCAAAGCATTGATATGAGGCAATGGTCGGTCAATCTTGTTGCCTCTTGAGCTACATCAGATTTTATTATTTTGGCCATGGCAGCCCTTCAACTTTTTCCCCAAAGTATGAACACCATACCAAAATACCTTGCAGCCCTCATGCCCTACACAAACGTACTCTTACATGTACTCTTTCCAGTAAATGTACTCCTTACAGCATTTCATCTTTGTATGTTTTCAGAGTTCTGCATTTCCTACTAGTTCATCTGTTTCCTCAGTGCTTGTAAACATTATTATATATTCTAAAGCCATACATGTTATATGGCTTTTGAACTGACTATCTGTTCCTCAGTCTGTGCACAGCCAGTTTTCTCCATGAGCTGCTGATCTCTACTACATATAGTTGCTCCTCCTCTCTTGAACAAGTTTTTTTCATTGTATATTTTCCTCATGTTTCAAAAGTTACAGTTCTTCGGTGGATGTTGTCCCAGCATTAAGAACTAAATTTGATAGTTTTAGGGAAATGCCATATATCAAATTTTCTTCTAATTAGCAAACCTGTCTGGACTACTTTAGTCATTATATGCTTATAATGGTCTCCTCCTTGCATAAGTCCTGTCAGCATTTGTCTGGTCTCCTGTTTTCTACAGAACTTAGCAGTACAGTAGTTTCATGCTTCAGCCAGAATTAATGTCAAACACAGGCAGGGCAAGTGCCCTGCATTGCCTCAGGCAATCTTCTCCGTGTTATTATATTACTTTTTTTGGAATCACTGCCTTTCATTTCCAAGTTGTCTTTTACCAGGACACATTAACATTTTCCTCGTGGTCTGTTTCACCAGTGACACAACATCTTTTTATCTGTAAATCTTAGAGGAACTTATTCAGCCCCATCCCAACTCAACTTTTGGCCAGCTCTTGTGTTTTTTTTTCCTTTAAGGGCATAAATAGATATGCCTATCAGCTCAACTGCTTTAATCCCAGCCGAACCCCCCCATATATTTAGGGTTTCTGGTTCTGTGTTAAACTAATACTAACATCAGATGTGATTATATCTGATTCACTGGCAAATAAGGGTTCAATTGATAATGATGTCTATAACTTGATCACTTAATCTCACCTCCCAGATAATTTCTCACCAGTAATTTGCCACCAAGAAGGCACATGGATGAGGGACCAACAAAGTTACTACCCCCCATTCCAGCCCACCACCATATGAAGGCTCCATTTATGTTATTAAACAGCCAAGAAGTTATCTAGGATTTCTAAGTTCTGTGGCACACAAAGCAGCTGCTTGTGCAGTTGGCAGGCTTTTAGGGTTCCTGTTTCTCTATGAAAAGCTCCAGGCTTTTTGCATTTGGATGACAGCCATTCCTTCTTAAGTACTTAAGAGAGCTGATTTTTAAGTATACATCTATATTAGTAAATCTGTGACATCTCTTGTGGTCCTGAGGACTAGTGGCATGACATGGCTGGCATCCTTGTGGCTTAGGTTTCCCTTGCTCTGCTCACAAAATTATGATGGTGGCATAAAGGTGGTTAGGAATGGTTTCTGGTCTGTACAGCTCCTTATTCCTGCTGCAGCACCATTTCATTTCCCATGATTAAATCAAGAGAGGGAGTGTGCTCATAGTTAAATGGGATGGACCCTGTCAAACCAGTGGCCAAGCATGAGTTGAAGCACTAGTCTTAAGATACACTGTTGTCCATCTTGCTCTGTGTTCACTTGGTGAACGTAGAGAGCTTTCATAACTGAGATAAGCAGGAAGAAGTTGAACTGAGAGATACAATGTAAGAGACATCCCTAGTGAGAATGACATGTGAGTGTGAGGGTCCGTTTCCATTTAGCCTGTATCCAGGGCTAAACTAAAACAGTTGTTCTGCCACACAATAGCCCTTCCCTAGCCCAAAAGGAGATCAGTAAAAGGAGAGGAGGGGATGAAATGAAAATTGATATTAATGCCAATATAAAGTATACAAAGTTATACTTAGCCCAGTGAACGTATGGCGGTCACAAAAACAGGAAAGCAGACCTCAGGACCAGAATGACAAGCAAGCCCCTCCAGGGATGGGGAGAAGCAGAAAGTGCCCCTGTGCTCAGTAAACTTCCCCCTTTATAATGAATGTGACATTTCTGGTCTGGGATATGCCTGTGAGCCAGCTCTGGTCAGCTGCTCCAGCTTTTGCCCCTCCCAACTTAAACTCACAGCTGCCTCAAAACTGCTGCTGATCTGCCTACCATGGCTGGTGGTAGGCATGATTCTATCCCAGTGAAACCAGGACAGGCTCAAATGCAGCCGTTGAGAAAAGAGGTTTTGTTTTCTTAGGAGTGGTGAATGCTACATGGAGACTGCTATTAATTTCACATTGGAACAGTTTGTTTGTCAACACGGATTGGCTGCATAACTCACTTGTGAAAAATTAAATCTTAAAAATGGCAATTCAAAGACTCTTGCATAGTCCCTCAATCCACATTTCTTTCAAAGAAAGGGATTGGTTTACCTTGGAGAACTTCCAAAGTTTTTCTATTACTATATGAGATACCGTTTCTGTAATATTTACATCCCTGTTGTTTCACAAGAAATGTAGTATTTCTTCCATGGAGCATTTCCTAGTCCTTCCCGCCCCCATCAAATTAGACTGTCACTTTCAGTCTGGGCAGAAGATAAATGTTTTCAAAATACGACCTCCTTGCTTAAGCAAAGATTGTTTAAAATGTAGTCAGTAATACTCATTTTTCCCCACAGCTCTCTTGTCATCAGATCACATGGCATCTTCATTATTCTGCATGCAAACCAAGAAGTCCACAGGATCCTCTATATTACTGGGAATCCATGTGGGAGAATGCAAATGAACCCTGAAAACATGCTGCATTAATTCTGTGCTTAGTGTGTTTTTACCAAAATTCACTAAAGCCAAAGGAGATAGAAAGGTTATGCCACAGTGAGGACCTGGTTACCTGCTTTTTATGACTACCTTTTCAAGTATATGTTGTATCCTGTATAATTAGCAAAGATGTGCTTACCCAGTTAGAGTGTTATATTACTAGAGCTGTGCTGGAACTTCCTGCCTAATAATACAATATGGTAAGAATCACTCAGGTGTAACCTGAAGTTGTTGTTCTTCTAAACTTCATCCTGACACATTAATCTATGAAGTTTGTGTGTGGTTAACTAATTCCACCTATTGCTACTTTTTTTTATTGTACCACCTTGTCGTGGTTTGAGTGAGAACAGAACTAACTGTGCTCAGTGATTTTACTTTTAAGTTCAGTTCTTCTAACTAACAGCACTTACTGAAGTTGGCAGCATGTTTTCATGGACAGCATCTGCTGCTAGTAGTGATAACACCCCATGTTCAGAGTTACTACCAAGGATTGGTATGCCACCAAGGGCACCACCTTGGGGGGTGCAGGAAAGTGAAAAGCTGCACCTGCAGGAGGAGCAGACAGGGCAGGTGACCCCAAACTGACCAACGAGGGATTTCATCCCAGCTACGTAATGTTCAGTATAAAGCAGAGGGATCTGGAGGGTCTATAGCTTGATTGCTTGCTTGCTCACTCATTGCTTTCTCTATGGGGGCTCCCGGGCTCTTCTCCCCTCCTGTACTGCTTTGCCAGCTTTGCTCGGCTTGGGTCAGGTCCTCTTTCGGTTCCTTCCTTGGAGCATCCAAGGAGGACTCTGTCCATTCTGCCTTCGATCCCAATCGGTGTGTTCCTGAATCTGATACCAGAATCCAGCTCCTGAACACAGCTCCTGTCTGCTGCAGGGCCCAGTCTGGGACTCCTCCAGTGCCTGCTCCACAGCATCAGTGGTGATGGTGATGTAATTACCATCAGGGGGTTGGGTTCGATACTGGTTTTGTATATATTTGTAAATATTCTGATTTTATTATTATAATTTTCATTTTCATTAAAGCTGTTCTAGTTTCCTTTTCTAATCACTAAGAGTCTCCCTAATTCCCTTTCTATTCCCCCTCGGGGAGGGAGGGGGGTTAACAGAGAACATCTGTTATTAGTCTAAGGGGCCGCCCTGACCCTAAACCATGACACTTCTCTGCAAGATTTCTAGAATTCAGATTTGCTGATATTTTCTTTATTATTGGCTTTTGCAGATCTTCTCATCTAGTCCCTCTCTTCTTAGCCTTCAGAGCAGTTCTTTCCAACTGTTATTGTCTATGTAATATACACTTGTAAAACTACAGGTATGTATTTGAATATGTCTACACTGCAAGCAAAAAGGTGGGTATATTTGTTTCTCACATATACTAAGTTCACCTGCCTCTAAATTAGCTGTTTCCAGGGATGTTCACAGTATAGTTATGACAGTTGAGTTCAGGATCTTTATTCAGGTATATTTCCTTTTTCTTGCTCACGTTTTCCAGAAAAATAATCCTGGGAGGACTAGTGTGTGCCTTGTACTTCCTGCAAAGATTTTCACTAAGATTTGCTTGCCATGTTCAGCAACTTGTTCTAGATGTGCTGTTGCTCCAACCATTTCTCTTCTGTCTGCCATCACTCTGTTCACCTCCTCTTCCATACTTGTTTGTTATGGAAGTGTTGAGAGGCTTTTGTGTCCTGTGCTTATCCCCATGAGCTCCAGTAGTACTGTGTTGGATAAGCATGACATTACAGTAAAAATTAAAATGTACTACTATGATGTACCCTTCAAAACATAGAAATTTTTTTTCAAGATGTGTCCAAGGACAAAGAGAGAACAGGTGAATTCTGGTTATGACTTAGAAAATCTAGAAATTAGAAGCTAGGGTGAAGTTAAAAGTAAACAATCCTGAAAGGTCAGTATTATCTTCTCAGGACTCTGCAGTTCATATAACCAATGCAGCTCCTGATAAAGTAGTTCTTTTAAATCACTCCTAACAAATTACATTGAATAGAAAAATAACCTTCTCCCCTACGGTTCAACATAAGATTGATATAAATAAAGCATAAATAGTAATCATTCTATACAAACATTTAATATTGCAGGAGGATAAAATACTACTTAGGTTACAGGACTAAGGAAAACACTAAATTCTGATTTGTGTTTGGTAAATGGTCCAAGACTTTGATTTCGATTCTTCTTGCAGTTAAGTCAATATATGAGCAATGTGAGCAGTGTAGGAGGGTGTAGAAGATGTAAATTCTAGAAAGACTGTGTATAGTTTGCAGCTTTGGAGGTGTGATAGATGCAGCTTGGCACCACTGCTACAGCAGGGGCACTTGTGATAAGTACACCAAAGTGGGGACAGATCTAGGCTCTCAACTACTGCTGCTACAGGGATGGTATGCAGATCTAAGAAGGGAGGAGAGGAGAGGAGAGGAGAGGAGAGGAGAGGAGAGGAGAGGAGAGGAGAGGAGAGGAGAGGAGAGGAGAG
>JANHFX010027447.1:0-12811 GCA_027560015.1 Chloroceryle amazona
CCCCCGCGGCGGGCACCGGCCCCGCTCGGCTCCGCCGCTTTCCCTCCCGTTTCTGCTTTCTCGGGCCAAAAGCGGAGCTCTCCGGGAGCTTTTACCTGCGCCGAGACAGGTGGGATTCGCCCAGCCGCAAGTTTTACAGCAGGTCTGCTGAGATTTGGTCTTTTTTTTTTGCCTGGGGAAAGGGAGGGAAATTCCCCTGCGAACGCTCCTTAGCCGGGCTGTGCCAAACAACTTCCCAGTAACAGGCTCTACTGGCTGCTGGGGCACAGTTTGCCCCCAAACCCAGCCCAGATGTGCCAGGTCTCGTAGCTGTAAGCAATGAAACTGGTGCTCCGGGGACTGCTCCCGTTAATAACCCCCCAGCTCTGCCCCGAGCCCCCGTCCTGTCTCCTCCTGCCCGCCCTGAGGGCACCGACCCGACGAGAAAAGAAAAAGCAGCCCCGAGTTTTAGGAGTTAGACGACACATTCTTGAAGCTTTCTCCTCTGAGGAGCTCTGAGGACAACACTGGCTCCTGATGAAACACTAAAGCTCTTGGAGCGACCTTGGTGGGATAACTCCACCCAGCAGATGAGGACTTGGGCATTTCAGTGTCTTACAGGTGACTCTTTGCCATAAGGCTTGGACCTCAAGGAGTTTCAGCAGAAACCAAGCTCAGTTTTACAGGTACAGGGCTGAGCAGAGCCCCACGGGAGCTCATTGAGCTGCTAGCTCCACGCTGCCCCTGCCCAAATACAGCACACCCTGGACTTTGTCCTCTGCCCTGCCTCGGCAGCTTCCCTCTAAGGGCAAGAAAATCCACGGGTGCCTCTGCAAAGGGCTTTCTGCGCTCGGAAGGCTGATGCTGCCAAGCTCACCATCCCTCCGCTCCTGCTGCGCCTGCTCTGGTCCTCCCTCGAGCACAGGCGGAAGGAGGAAAAAGCACAGAATTTACCTACTCCTGGGTGCAGAAGTTCCTTACCAAGCCCACAAAGAGCACAACTTCCTCTACACCTAAAAACCATCCTTTCCATTTCCTCCCAGGCACAATCTTTCCTGCCAGGAACGGTGCCACAAGGTAGAGCAGAAGGGGGAAGCTGGAACTGATTCCGAGTAACTAGCTGAGAAAAAAAATCAGCAGAAGGGAGGAAAACACACGTAGGTACAAGTGCCATCCTAACAGGAGGTCTCAAACTCCTCGTGGCCTTTCCTACCAGTACAGCCAGTGGCTCCTGGGACCCTCAGAGACCCCCTGCCTCAGGCTCTGCTGTTCCTGGCTCGGCATGTTGACCAAGGAAAAAAAAACCTGGGATGTTTCATACCAATAGAACATCACCAGCTCTCAAGATAGAACAGGGTGACAACCACCAGCCAGCGAAGCCTTGCTTGCTCAAACAGAAACATCCAAGAGACCAGGCTGAAAATAGTAGCTGGTCCATAAATACACTTGCTTCATACGCACAGGGTCAGAACGGCCACATGGAGACACCAAAGGGTCTGAAACATCCTCCCATGAGTTGTTTTCTCTTCACAGCCTGGCTGCTCTCAGGTCAGGCTCTGCTCTCTGCTCTGAAGACCTCCAGTGAGGAGGACAACAGCTGCTGGCAGCGCTCAGTACCCTTGCCAGCCTCACGCTGGGGTTCTGAAATGAGTTTCCCATCATTGTCTGAGCTCCAGGAAAGGCATTCTGCCCGGGAATCCATCTGTCCACAAGGAATCTGGGCTGGCATCCTCCAATGGGCTTCTCTGGCAGCCGTCACAAGCGGTATTGCTTTCAAGCATCTCCCACGTGTGTCCTCTGCTCTGCTGGGTAGCTCAGGCCACCGAGCAGTTTTGAGAATCAAACACCACCCGCAGAATCGCAGGAAAATTTAGTTTTGGGAAATGTTGCTCTCTGGTTTGCGTTGGGAGGCCCAACACC
Organism: Chloroceryle amazona; assembly: GCA_027560015.1. Taxonomy (NCBI): domain Eukaryota; kingdom Metazoa; phylum Chordata; class Aves; order Coraciiformes; family Cerylidae; genus Chloroceryle; species Chloroceryle amazona. The sequence continues at coordinate 1,900 of JANHFX010027447.1, forward strand.
ACAACAAGGGGCAGTTCTGGGCAGTTTTTAGAGTTGTCACACGCACGACCGAGCTGTGGGTCTGAACTGCAATCCTACTGAGCAGGACCTTTCTCCTCTGCAAGAACCAGGCTCCCTCTGTCCTCATCTCGCAACGCTCAGCGTTCCCAAATGTTCTTCCCCCACCTGTCCCCTCCAGGGGTAGCCCCATCTAGTACATTAATACTATCCCACCTACCCAGCCCAGGCACGAACACCGCGGATACACCAGACACTATCCAGGAGGTGCCCTGAAGAGTAACCCAGAGCAGGTACCTCTGGTTGGGGAAGGAAGGAAGCAAGAGCTCATCGCTAGCAGCCGCCCCTCATCCTCCAGCAAACCTCAAGGAAGAGACAACATCTCATTTTCAGTGAGACCCTGGACAGGCACTCGTGAACCAGACCCCGGGCTGCAAAAGAAATGCAAAGTCTCTGGAAAGATGAGAGAGCCACAGTGAGGAGATGAGAGGAGGTGGGGGTTTTCCTCCTCACAGCAGCCAAATCATTTTATCAATAGAATCAGCATTCCAATGTTTGTCTTCTGCGAGACCAGAGCGAGCCTCTTGGTTCCAGCCGTGGATCTGCAGAGGGCCAGTCTCTGGGAGTTTATTCGTAACGCTGTTAAAGACCAAGCCAACAGGAACTAAACCCACAGTTTCCAAAGACAATCAAACCCAGTTTTCTGCTATGCAGAAGTAGTAAATCCTGGTGGTCAGAAGGAATCCCAAGCTCCTTCCCGTGAGATCATTTCCTACCCCTCTTGGTTAAACTCTGACTGGAACTGGGGTCAAAGGGGCTCCACGTTCCGGCCCAGGGCTGGTTTGCACTCTGTGCAGAGCACTCCGATTTTCACAGCCCCCTCTAAACTGGACTTTAATTCCAGGGCTGGTTTATACATTTATTATTTATGCAACTCCCCAGAGTAATCCTGATGAGTGACAACACCTTTTGACACCTGAGCCAAGCACAGCTGGGGATTTGCCTCATCAGCATGCATCATCTCGGTAATTAAACGTATCAATTAATCTCCCAGCACTCCCCTGGGACTGAGGCACATCCTCCTGCAGGGATTTGCACTGGGCGAAACTCGCCGCCAGCCTGACTCAGGCAGAGCCCTGCCACCCAGTTTAAGCCAGACCTCTTCTGCCCGGGGCTCAGCCCACCCCAGGACCTCGCAGCGGCCGTAGCCCCACCGCAAGCAGCCCCTTGCCTTTCCTGGAAGGCAGAAAGCTGATCTTGTTTTTTCACTCCAAGGAAGCGGGGGGCCTGTCACCGACCCTCTTGTTGACACGTCTAGAGTTTTCCAAGAAGCTGCTGCAGAAATCCGGTCATGGAACCTTTTGCAACCTCGTGAGTCGGCTGCGGTGATGAACGGTCACGCTGCGACCATGCCTGAAGTGTTGCTCAGAAGAGTTTATCCCACCTGCCTCATTTCTTCTCAATATCCCCCAGGATTGAAAGAAACCCACCCCAGAGCACCTGCTTACAGCAGTCAATGGGTGGAGGAACCCCCAGGATGGTCGGCACCTCGGGGCAGTCCCCGCGTCCTGCTCGCGGCCACCGCTGGGGTGGATGCCGCACGCCGGGGAAGTCCACGTACGGGGCTCCTCGGCACCCTCTGATGAGTTATCAATCAATGGTGTTCCGGAGTTAATAAAAGGTTGGTCAGATTCACGTTTAGAGAGGGAAATTGCCACATCAGTGGGACAGAAAAGGCTTCCCCAGGCAACCTTCTGCTCGTCAGGGAGGCAAGAGTCGGGTACAACAATGACCTTCGATTCGCCTTTTTCTGTCTCTTCTTTTCCTTGCCCAACAAACCTCCCAGACTTGTTTGTGGGGTCGCTTTCCGACCGCTGGGAAGCAACAACTCCACTCACTACTGACTCTCTGGCCTGCAGAGGTAGCTTAGGAAAGGAATTCAGCATCATATCCTCATGGGTGTGAGTTCACCTCCCCACCCAGAGCATCATTTCACACTTGTGAGAGTCAGTGTCCAGCAGCACGGATTTTTTGAAACTGCTCTTGCAAAACCAGGTTTCTCACTAATGTTCTGGGGAAAAAAAATGAAAAGCAAAGAAATCCCTTGGCCTCCATCATTAGCCACTGCTCCAAGCAAAGCCCAGCTCAACTCCTTCCTGACAGAACAATCGCTCTGTTATTTTTGGTCTCTTTCCCAATTCCTTTCAGCTTTATTTGGGGAAAAAGACATCAAGAAAAGTCTTTTCGATGACACACCACTAAAATTCAAGACAATATTCCAGGTATAGTCATAGCACTGCAAAGAAAGATTAATATCTACTTCCTTCATGATCTGTAACTCATGTGTCATTTGCTTCCCAAATCAGCAAGGAGTGTCCACGACAGGTTTTCCTCTCCCAGAGCACTCCAGTTGGGATCAGTTCCTCTAACCACTTGGAACAATATAGAATTATTAGTTGTTTGGTTTTTTTTTTATCTGAAACAACTCTTGCTTTCTCTTTCTGGTCTTCCTCACTAATGTCCTACCTCTGTGTCTCCTTGTACAAGAGATCACATCCTGACAGCTGGTTCCTGGAGATCCTCTTCTTCAAGGTTTCACTGGAAGCAGCTTCATCGCTGGGCAGAGGTGGGAGGAAGCCGCACTCTAAACACATTTAGGTGGACCACACCGAGGTCACGAAGGGTCCGGTGACACACGAGCCTCCAAACATTTCTTTGGAAGATGGGGAGGGGAAATGGGTGTGAGAGAAGGGGTTCTGGAGAGACCTGCCGTGGGGAAGGCGCGGTGGTCGGCACAGAGCTCAGCTGCTGGGCAGAGGCTGGAGACCTGGAAAGGGGCAGAGGTCTGCCCCCAGCTCAGGTACCATCGAGCTGGGCATCTCCCCGGGGCCAGGGATGGATGCCCTGGAAACCCTGCAATAAAGACCCTCCCAGCAGGTAATGGGGTTGTGTTTAGTGACGCCGAGTCGCCCGCAAGGGTAGAGACCTTGAGACCTACCCTGGAGTTGGGAACTGCGCTCTCCACCCGAGGAATTCCTTTGGGTTTACAGCAAAACCTGCTGAAGGGCAAGGCCACAGAGCAGCCTGTTTGCTCATCACCGCTCGGGGCTGCAGCAGCTCGTCTGGTGGTTTAATCACAGGTATGACTTTGCAGCAAACCCCTCCAAGATCCCTCAGGAATGAGAGAATTGTTAAATTCCATTTGTTGTTAAAACAAAAACTAAGGGATGAGCAGATAAACCACAGACAAAGACAGCCTCCTACAGGCTGAATGCTCTCCCATCATCAGGACGTTATCATCCACCCATCCCACCCTGCCTGAGGGATGCTCCCAGCAGGGAACCAGACTCCCAGACTCGTGGCCACAAAACCAGCTCCAAATCAATTCCATCTGCATGTAGTGGAGTCGCTGCTGGGGACAGGGAAGGGTTCCAGAGCTCATCGGGGTGGGCTCAGCGAGCAAAGGCACATAACAGCAAATCCCACCAACTGCTGAAGAGTAAAAGAAGGAATGGGTGAATCTCTCAAAGGCACCGAGGTACTCTGAACACAGCTCCTCTGCCCTCACTACCCACAGAGCATTCCCAGGTAGGAACCATCTCCAGAACTAAACCAGCTCCAGTGGCAAGGAAAAAGCACAACTAGAAAACCATTTGAGTTGAGAGGAGGGAAAAAATAAATAGATTTTAAAAAAAAGAGAGTAGTGAATTTGATCCCAGCAAACCACACACACCTTGTAAGCATTTCATTTAGACCCGCTGGGTCTGACAGCATTTCTGCAGCCCACAGCAGGTCATCTCCAACACACCCCCCAGCTAAGCCATCACTGCACCACCTCTCTGAAGATAGATGTGCAGAACTCGTGTCCTGTGCTGTGGTTTCCCTCCAGTGGCACAAGCAGCAAGCTGCACTTCTGCCTGGGGAGAGGTCAAGGTGCTGAACCATCCTGCCACCAAACATTCCGCTGTCTGCTGCTCCAGCCTTCCCTCAGCTCCCAGCCTTCCCCCTCCACACCCCCAGTTCAACAGGAGCATCCCACAGAAGGGGCAGGGAGCTGCTCTGAGCCTTTACCAGGCAGAGAATTCAGATCCCCCCGAAGCTGCCCGCTGCAGAACATGGGCAGCTGCCTGACCCACCTGTAAAATTAAGCACGTTTCAGGTACGGAGCTGGTGGTTTTGGGAAGCAAAGCTGTCAAATTCCACGTTTCTGGCAGGATTTCAGCCCAGCAAAGGAAGCTTTTCCACCACCAAACACAACCGGCTACAAACTGCAGAGTCCTTTTGAAGGGCAAGAGTTTAACAGATGCTGATCCTGCCTTCCTGACATGGCTCGGAGTTGTCCCCTGCTCGTTTTTACAACACAGACAGACAGACAGACAGACCTTTTCCCGTCAGCTTTTCCCACTCACATTTCCAATATCCAGGGATTCCTCTGCATTAGTGACTCGTTCTTAGAATCCAAACTGCACGGCAGACTGAAGGTAAAACCTCATTCAGATTTAAACAGAATACACATGAGCCCAAAATTACTGTCTGAACCTTATTATTGCCAGTGAGTGGTTAACGAAGCAGAGAGTTCCCTCTCACTGCTGTTCAACACCACCCCCTCCCTTGCCCTTCACCTGGTCTGTCCTCGGCGAGCCCCGACTTTGACACGCGCACCTCATCCGGCCAGTTAACGCACCGCGAGTACCGGGCAGCGTCACGCACCCCAGGGGCTGTTTCTAGGAAAAGTGGATGCCAATCTGAAAAAAACCCCAATAACAATAGCGAGATTTCTCAGGGAGGACCCAAATCCCAGCGACTCGGATCTGAAGTGACACCCGCTTTGAATTCCAGAACCAGGGGACAGCGGAAGCTGAGAGGGTTTGGTAAATTCTTGTTCAAATGCAGCTCGTTTTTCCATTCTATCAGTGAACATAAAAATCTTTCCCAATTCCATTGGTACAAAATCCAGCAACTGGCTGAGGAAAGGTATCGGAGAATGTGTTCTTTATTTGACCCTCCAATTATTAAAGAATGCATCCTTTATTTTACCCTACCATGATTAAAGAAGACGTTGTCCTAGAAAATTCTGGAGGTGAAGTGTCTCTGTCATCAGAGGAGTGATTAACAAATGAGAATTCAATCCTTTGCTCATTTTCTTCAACTAAAAATACTCCAGTGTCAAAAATCCCCCCCTATAAACCTTTCCACTAACTCCTACCAGGGCCCCGGGGACTCAATACCCAATGGTTTCATAGCTGATAAATAAACCAATAAAAATAAATCAAGCTCCCATGAAGACAAGTGGTTTTATTTATAGTTCAATTGAGAGCAGCGACTGAAGATGGGAAATGGGTACAAGTTTCCAGGTTAATCACTTACACCCACTACTCACAGAGAGTGGAAGTGTTAAGGAATTATTTTTTTTAACCCATCTAACTTGATTGATTTTAAAGGTTTGAAATCGATTAGTCCCCTTTTCTTTGCAGAGGCGCAGAAAATAGGAGCTCCTCAGAAGCAGGTCTCAGAAACGCCCCCTGGGACGGAGGGGACGAGGCTGTGGGGTGCCCAGCAGATGCCAGGGAGTGTTCCCCCTCACCCTCCCACCACTGGAATGGGGGTGTTGGGGTTTTCTTTTTTAACTAAATCATCTTTTCAGTATCTTCTGCTACTGGAAGCAGCAGCTGCCACCAAACGTGAATCACTTCCCGTGAAGAGCAGGGCGGTGGGGATGGACCCTGCAACCTCCTCCCCCTGTGGCACCGGTGCCAGGGTTCCTCCGGCATTACCCGAAGGGCCCACACGAAGGACACCTCCAGGGTACAAATTTCAGCCGAAACGCGGCCAAAATAGAAGTTAGAGGCTCAAAGGAGCAAGAAACAAAACTTTCCGAGTTCCAACAGAGGACAATGTTCTGCTTTGCCTCCTGCCAGTGGAGGAAGAGAGACTCTTCAGACTCATCGCCTTCGCTCCGTGTTGGCGCAGCGTGGAATCCAGAGCCGAAGACCAAAGCCGTTCAGATGACCCCTGATCCTGCTCCCGCTCGCCTCAAGCGTCCGAGCGCGGCCGCCTCCCGCTGCCCACACCCAGTCTTTGCCTTTTCTGTCGGTGAGATTACGACCAGAAGAAAACTTGGATTAACCGCTGCTTCTTCACATCACTGCGGCACCCTGGGCACTTCTTCCCCATCTGTGTCGATAAAAGAACAAAACACAGAGGCGATGATGAAAATTTCTCCGCGGAGTCTGCAACAGCCCAACAGAACCTACAGCCCAGGCCAGCCCGTGCCGCCTGGGATCGCAGCGTGACTGGGTGGCTCTTTAACTGCTAGCAATAAAAGGAGTGAGAAAAGAAAGCCTCCGGGTGGAAGAGCAGCAAATGCTAGAGCAGTTGCCTCAGATTAATTACAATGGTGACTGAGGAATAGGAAGGAGGAAACAGCGAGGCTGCAAGAGCCGGTGGGAAGGGCAGATGCACTTGCTAGTAGTAAAATCCTGTAAGGTGGCTGAGGAGCTCTCCCTGATCTCCTGCTTCCTCTCGCAGCGGTGAGGAGGAAGAGATCTCCAAGGCACAGCAGGGCACGGGTGATACCTGTGGTGGGGACCAAGAGTTCTGTAGGGGAACCAAGTACATTTATTTCTTCAGCCACCCCACACCTTTCTTGGTTAGCAGCAGCAGAGTGGGCACGGGGGGCACCGGCTCCATTTCTCCACCCACATTTCAATTTATTTCTTCACTGATGTTAAATTTTAAAGCCTGGTTCTCTTCCCATTTGTCCTGGGGGTGAAGCCCAACTGTCCTTTCTATATATCCTGTGAATTCCTGGTGAAGCTAAAATGCTCTGCTTTTTTAATCCCCAAGTGAGATGATTAAAAAAATAAATAAAACAAATCTTTGTGAGAAAATCTTTGACAGTAGGCTAAAAAAATCAGTCAATCTTTGTCAGTAGGCTAAAAATAGTTCCCTACAGGAGTGGCACTGCACAGGCTCCTACGGTCGGGGAGTTAATCCCTGTGAGAGAGACGTGGAGGGCAGAGCAGGGTCAGGCACTGGGATTCTGAGTCTAGAAACACCAATTGAAATGCCATCAATGCAGGGGGAGAGGAAGACTCCCTTTACCTCCCAGCAGACAGAGATTTGCCAAAGAGCTCTAAAAATTTAACACGCAATTGTGAAATCTTGTATTATTTCCCCAGATTACAGAGTCCAGATGAGAACAACTGTCTGGAAGAGCTGTAAAAAGAGCACAAATAAACAGTGCACTTAAACACTGAGAAGCAGGAAGGCTCTGCATGGAAAAGAGCAGCCTAGGTGGGCACGGTGCCCACAAGGCTTCCCCAGCACACGTCCAACGTGCTCCCTCCAAGAGCCCTCCAGCAGCTGCTGAAGCCTTCTGAAATCCTTCGCCACCACTGAGCTCGTTCAGCAAAGAGAAAAATGGGGAAAAGTCCTCCCCGTTTGTGAACCCCAAGTCACTGGCTGTTTAGTCACTTCCTCACAGGACAAGAAGCACCCAAGTGCTTTTGAGCTCAAGAAACACAGTGAGTAACTTGTTAGCCAAGAAGAGAGACGAGTTTTCCAATCCAGTCCAGTCAGTGGTGACAAAGCCCATCTGATGAGAGTTCAGAACTCGCACAGCACAAGCGTGGTTGCTCATTTCCTGCTGGTAAAGGTACCTCCATCACAGCCACGAAGGAAGCCAACTGTCTGCCCAACCGACCAAGCACCGCACGGGAAGGAATGCAGATGGGGGGAAGCAGTGGTTCCTCCGGGACTGGTTTCAGAGACATAAGGAGCAATGCTCCTGTTTGCAATCCTGTGCTCTAGAGCGGGCTGTTCTTCCTGCTCATCTGCATGGCTAGCAGAGAACAGCTCTGCCTCACCGCTGTCTCTCTCCACCACTCCTCAACAAGTACCCAAACTACAAGATATTTGAGTTTCCATTACCTGAACTACACCTGAATGGCACAATAAGCAAGTGACTGTTCCTGTACCCTGGGAACATCCACACCAGGAAGGTATGCATAAAGAAGGTAAGAAAAGGTGACTGAGAGCATCCATGGAGCTTCATGTTCTCCATAACTAAGGCCACAGAACGTCAGTCACACTGAGCTGTGAACAGTAGAGCAAAAGGTCCCAGCTGGTCAGAACGTGCTTCTTCCATTCCCCAGCCATCTGGTGTTCAAAGCAAGTAAAAAAAATAATAATTGTTCAAAATAAAGACTTGGATCTATGTTGTCTGTAGAGGAGGCAAAGGGATCATGCAGTTGGTGTACACAGAAAGACTCTGAAGGTGCACTTAGGAGGTATCCAGGGTCCATTTTCTTGAGAACTAGAAAGATCTATTCTGTTTGTTCTCTTTAAACAAGAGGCATTAAATGAAATAGCAAGAAGCAGGTTCAAAAAGACAATAAACCCCAAGATGGTTCTTCACATAACAAGCTGTGGAAGCACTTGCTGCAGAACGTGGATACCAAGGTCAGTTGTCTTCAAGGGAAACTGGACCACGGGATGGAAATCCATCAGAGGTTTAATACACAGAAGCAATTTTTGGCTCGGGGCTTTTGGTTCAGTGAGTGCTTGTGCTGCAAAGAGCTTTAGGGCTGAGAGATCACCTGGCAAGAACCATCCCTCACGCTTGCCATGTCCTGCTTTCCTAGCCATCTTTTCTTGGCCACTGTCAGACAGAGTGCTGGGCTGGCAGACCTTTCTTCTGACTCAGGATGTCTCATGTTCTGATTTTTTCTTTCTTTTTTTTTTTAATTTTTAAGCTGTAACTGTCTTCCCTGATCTTTACAAGTTAGAAGATTCTACCTCTTCACACGTTACAAGACTACACCTCGCAGGGCTGTGGGATGAGCCCACAAAACAAGGCTCTGATTCACCTTACTAAGAAAAACAGAGACTTTCTTTCCCCTGCCCTCACCTGGGACGTGGGATGAAGTTTCACTGTAACTAGCAAGATTATTCAGGTAAGTAGCAAATATGAAAATCATTAATAACAAATGACCCATGGGGAATGACTCACTTCCCCACACATGGCTTTGTATCAGCTCTCCGAAGACAGCAGCAGGAGTACTTCCAGTTGGAAGGGACCTACAATGATCATCTCATCCAACTGCCTGACCACTTCGGGGCTGAACACATTACTAAGGGCTCTGGGGCATTGACTCCCTCTCTAGGAAGCCTGTTCTGGTGTTTGACCACCCTCTGGGCAAAGAAGTGTTTCTGAACCTCCTAACACAGCTTTGAGTCACTCCCACGTGTCACGCCACTGAACCCTGGGGAGAAGAGCTCAGCACCTCCCTTTCCACGTCCCCTCTTCGGGAAGCTGCACAGAGCCAGGAGGTCCCTCCTCCTCAGCCTCCTTTCTCCAGGCGAGGCAAACCCAGTCCAGCCCCTCCTCCCCTGTTCCCTCCAGCCCCACCACCACCTTATCTGTCCTCCTCTGGACACATTCAAGTCCCACAATCTAATCTGGTAGACCCGACTATTTTAATACCCAGCCTAAGAGATGTGCAATCAGATAAAGGATTGCAAAGAAAACAATCACCAAACCAACCTTTAGGTCGAGCAAGTCCTGTCATTTATCTCTGAGCTATGAAAATGCACATTAATTTGGGGATTAGGGAGAAAACCAGGCCCCAGAATAATCCATTTTAAGGCAAAACCCACAGAAGAGGGCAATAGAATTGCTCAAGATGCAACAGTTGTAACTTTGGGGGTTCTTAAGCTGATGAAACACTAATCACAAGTTGTGACTTACCGGCAAACGGAGACGGTGTTTCCCCAGACACTCGTAAGGTACAGCTTTATAGGCTGAGATAACACAATCTCCCCATGGGCTAACAAAAGCTTGCCTAACTCCCCGGGGTGCTCATTCTGTTCCTTAATCAATTCAAGGCTCAAGCAGCAGAGGTGATAAACATATGCCAGTAAAATCCTTGTCATGACTTTCCTGGAGTCTCTCCGGGGCAGAACATGCTGACTGTCAGGTCTTCATTCCCATCAGGCTTTGGCAGGAAAGGCAAAACTGAGGATCAGGGGGTAACATCTATTCGAGGCAAGGGGTTTGACTGCCCATTCTGCAGCAAACATGAGATGCTTTCCTCTTTCTTGTCCTTTCTTACCTATATTCCTCATAATCCAATGCCTCTTACCTATATTCCTCATGATCCAATGCCTCTTACCTATATTCCTCATAATCCAATGCCTAAAAATCACAAAATTTTAACATTTTAAAGGAAATATGGCACAGACAGGATGAAATTTAGTCGAGCAGCTATTCTGAATTCCCTCTAGGAGCTACATGGCTGAGAACATCAGTCTGTACATTACTCTGTATTTCTCTTGGCCCAAGTCTGTCTCTGCTGTCACATTTTCTTTGGATGTCAGCATACTGTTTATTTTCTACACTCAGCTGACATAATTCAGCATCTTCTTCCTACAAAAAAAGCCCTATCTCTGGATCACGGAATGACATGATTTTGTACTTGCTCATAGATTCACAAGTGGAAGAAATTCCTTTTCCTTCTGAACTGTTTCTGTAGGTTCCTGAGCTCCGCTGATTAGCAGCCACCTTTATCACCCACAAATGTCTAGAAACCACTCAGCCCTTGTACCAAAATTCCACACCCAGGGTCACTGATTATTAAGACCTGGATCAAACGCTGGGTAAGATGCTGCCAAGCACAAGCACTGTGGGATCAGTTACAGCCTCTTCCCTAAAGAGTCTCAACTACCAATTTACTCAGCCAGGAAAACCAAAGGACAGGATACACCCAGGAGATATTCAAGCATCAGCACAGAATCACAGAGTAGTTTTGGTTGGAAAAGACCTTTAAGACCATCAGATCCAACCACCCCCCAGCACTGCCAGGGCACCACTGACCCCTGGCCCTCAGCACCACAGCTCCACGGGGGGCTTGGA
>JANHFX010027448.1:0-56863 GCA_027560015.1 Chloroceryle amazona
ACGGTGCCGTGGACAATAGTAATAAAAATAAAAAAAAAAATAGAAAAAAAAAAAAAAAAAAGAACGAACACGCGGCGGGGGGGGGGGGGGGGGGGGGGGGGGACACCGGTCGGAAAGGGAACTGGTTGAGTCGCTGAGGGTGGTTAGAGGCTGCTACCAGTTCTGCCTCACACCGAGGCTGTGGTCGCTGCCGTGAAGCGAGCTGTATGACAAGAGGAAACGGCCTTAAGTTGTACTACGGGAGGTCTAGACTGGACATTAGGAAAAGTTTCTTCACCTAAAAGGTTGTGAAGCCCTGGGAGGCTGCTCAGGGTAGTGGTGGAGTCCCCATGATCCCTGGATGGGGTTTCAAAGTTGTGGAGATGCAATGCTGAGGGACATGGTTTAGTGGTGACCTGACAGTGCTGGGTTAATGGTCGGATTTGGTGATCTTAAAGGTCTCTCCTGACCAAAACGATTGCACAATTCTGTGTTTTTCCACGGAAATGTGGTGATGGTATGTCGCAGAGCCCTTCTCCTCTGTCTGCAAAAGTGCCGAGCACAGCTCCAAACGAACAACTTGGAAAGAGCAGGAGCAGAGGCCCGTCCCTACCTGAGACACTGCAAACACATTGGGACAAAACTGTCAATATTGTCCTTTGTCGTGAGGTAAACCAACACCTTTTCCTCATATTTGGCCACATGTGAGGTCCCATCCTGCTTCCACACCTTGTCTCTGTTGCTTTATCCATGGGTCCAGCCCAGCACTTTAATGGGGTGTGCTGCTCAGTGCAAGGGTGCAATTAGCGTTTGTCACCTCTACGATACACAGCGCTCGATACTCAACGTGCAGCGACTCCCAGGAAATTAAAACACTTCAGTCTAGATTGCAGCCATAGTCTTACCGTGTTGTAACCACCCCCTGCAAACCTGCCAGAGAAGACTGAATTTTTTTTTAGCACAGGCATGTGGGTTTTATTCCCAATTACTTGCATCTCCTAGACTTAATTGGTCTGACTGCATTGGGCAGGGTAGCGTAATTTTAATTTTCATTACTTACATAAAGTGGGGATGCATAAATTACCATGTAAGCAGCATGTAAAAATACGTTGCATAAGTGTAATTGTTTTCTGTTTCTTGACACACTGTAAAATATATATTCCAAAACTATTTATTTTTTTTATCGTGAACTTCTTTCTCTGCAGCTCATGCATAAATAAACCATGAAGCATAGCAGGCGTGAGAAAAAGGAAAGCCACAGAAGGCAAAATGGAAGAACTGCACACATGAAAAAGTAATATGAATCTAGGGTCTAACAAAAATAGTGCAACTGCAAGCCCTAAAGGAACAAAAACCTTGACATTAATCATTTATTCTAGAATGCTGCTGTCAATATGTATTTCTTTTTAGGCTGTTCAGACCAAGGGCTGAGGAGCACACATGGCCACAACCATCACAACTCACTAAATTAACCAGCCTCTGGTGAGGATTCCCAAAGTCTATTCAAAGAATGATTTTTCAGGATTTTTTTTTTTGACATATTACTGATATTTATAAATGCTGTAATGATATTGGCAACCTTTTTAAAAAAAAAAATAAATAAAAAGGTGGCAAAATAGCTCTCTTAATTAGCCAAATGGTAAAGATAAAGGTACCATAGTGATAACAGCCCCATGTAACACCTACTCTTGACAGTAAAGCAACATCCATTATATCACCACTGAATGTGTGGAGTATAGCTTCAGAAAACATTAACATTTATTCCATAGAAGAAACAAAATATTCCTGTATTTCTAGTAGTAGAAAAGTCTAACGACTCGTGGTAAAAGACTTCAGTGGAAATTATATGAGGTCCTAAGACAACAGAAATTACTGAGTAGGGATCTCAAGATGTGAGTATAGTTACAACTTCTGAAATGTGTTTCTTGTTACCTATAAATTTTTGGCAGCCTGGGCTACCTGATATGTTGGCACTTGCCTTTAAAATGCCTGAAAAAAAAAAAAAGGTTTTTTTGGTCTTTTTATTGCCTGCTGATGTGATGAAGCATGGTCCTTTCCTGGCCTTGACATTTTAGACCTGTTCCTGACCAGACATGTCCAGACATTTCTCCTTTGTATTTCCTCATGTGATTTTCACTTGAGAGTTTGTTAGCTGTCAGCCCTTAATAAGCCTAGAGTCAAAAAGGACATTTTTTTGATGAAACAAACATTTTTGTTTCTTTTTTTTTTTTTAACGAGAGTGAGGGGGTGGGTAAAAACCAAAACCAAACTAACAAACAATCCAAGGAAGCAGACCCCACCTTTTCCCTCTGAGGTTCTTACTCAACTCCAAATATTTAACCCATAATAAATAAATGCATCCTCAAGTCTTGGCAGGGGAGAAATGAGTGTCAATCAAGAGATTGATGTGCTGTCCAGACGTGTGCTACGTTTGCCTGGGAGAGGGACTGATGTTTGTAGGACTGGCAGAAAAGCCCCTAAGCTGTGGTGGAGGGCGAGGTTGGAGACACACTGTCCTTTCCAGCATTTGTGAGGGTCTAGGTTTAGCAAATCCCTCCTCAGCAGGGTGATGTTTTCCAGCCCTGTTCCTCTGTGGGTCTCTAGGCAATATGTAGCTAGTTGAGTGACTTCCCCAAGAGCTTTCCCTAAAGAAAGCATCCAGGAGTCACCTTAAAAGCTCTCAATGACTCTTATGCATGCTTCATTTTGTGAGTCATGCCGTTGGAGAAACCCCCAAAGTGCTGATCCCTCACTTATCCTCGCTCCCACTGGTTTGTTTGGCATGCAGCACCTGAGGACTTTAAAAAAAAAAAAAAAAATCTACTGGACATCTGAAGACTGGAGAGCAATATCCTGCTCTAAATGCCTTGGAATAAAATTTGGAGCAAGGGTCTTCACTTTTTAATGAAATACATTGATTAATCAAACGGGAGGATCATCAAGAAGCCGCTGTGAGTTCTCTCTACTCCATTGCACAGGTACTTGGCTTACAAAATTGTTATGAAAATTTACCATCCAGCCAAGCCAAACAAACAACACCCCCACTGTTATTTTACATGCGTGTCAAAAGAAATAACTTGCCGCAGGCAAAGCGGGTGAAGGAATTTTACGAGGCTGCGTCTGATCCTCCCTCTCCCCTCCCTCAGACAGTTAAAGAGATGTTTGTGTGATGAAAGGGGTAAGGGAGCAGAGGACAGCTGGTTAGGAATTAATGAAATGTTTGAGCATTATCATGTGATAATGGATTTAGCTGACTGTTCGCCAGTGTTCAGATCTAGTGCGAATTGCTTTGTATGAGATTGCTTTATATATCCCTAGGTTATCCAAACCTAGGTTATCATGAGGCTGCTGCTGCTCCTAAACCTTTGAAAGCTGTGACTTTAAGAAAACAAAGGTAGTTCTTCATCTGGATGGACAAAAGCCCATGGAATTGTTTTGACTTGCTTTCAGACTTAATGACATTTGATGGGCCAACTGGTAGAGGTGTCTCCTAATGGGGAGTGGCCATGGGTTTGGGAAGCCTGAGGCTAGACCTGAAGCAAATCTGAGCACATAGAAACCCAGGTGAGGTCTCCCAGCCAGGACAGTTGTAAACAGGACATGAAAAATTTCTCAGCTTTTACACATTTGGCCTTTTACACATTTGGCCTACACATTTTACACTTCTCCCTGGGGTATCTCTCACAAAGAGTGAGATATCTGATGGGAAACTTGTGCTCTGGGCTTCAAACTGCTGTTTATCCTTCTTTCCACCCTCCCTCAACATATGCTGTCATTCATCTGGAACTTTAATGGCTGTGTAAAATGGCCCGTGTCCCTAGATGCTTTTTATATATATATATTTATTTTTTTTTTTCCCTAAAGCATTGGGATGCTTCTGGTTTCTGCCTGTCAGATGAGGGCTGTGCATTTGCAGCAAGCCAACCAAAGATATTTTTTTCTGGATGCAGATAAGTCTTAAGAAGGTCTTATGGATAGCAGGGTACTGCATGTGAGTTCGTGACTGTGACCCAGACAGGCAGATTTGATAGTCAGTTTAGGTTGCCAGAGGTAGCTAAAATTGACTTTCAATTCTGAGAGCCAAAGGGCTTTAGCCAGGACCTGCAGGTATAGAGCATTACCCAGCCCTTTGCCCTGTCTTGTGCCCAGAGTTTACCCATCCCAAGCCAGCTGACTCATGTCACCCTAGAGCAATGTCAACAGTCCAAAGCAAACAGAGCAGTGCATGTGTAGGGTCTCTTTCCCTTTCTCTTGAGCTGAAACCTGGAGTAAAAGCAGGAGCTATACCTTCCCACACCATCCCCATGTGGAAAATAAACAGCTGATGGTGGAGGCTTAAGCTGATAGCAGTTATGTTGGCAAGATGCTAATACAGGCTGTAAGAAGCGGTTGCTGCTGCTGCTGCTGCCACTTGTGAGGTCTCATCAGGAGTTGATGTGTTGAAGAATTGGAGTTCCCTATCGTTATTTTCCTGCTTTGCCGAGTAAAAAGTGATATTAATGTCTGCAAAAATTATCCTGCCTCTTGAATTTATGTGGTCTATAATTATCTCCACAATAAAACTGTGAGGAATTAAGCTCCAATGCAGTTTATAGTTGACAAGGGACGACTTGACAGGCCTTCATGAACTGTGGCTTTCAGTCCTCACTTAAGTGCCAAGAGCAGTTAAAATGTTGCTAGACAGCATTTGAGGACTGCAGGGCTTTTTCAGTTCAGTCACTCCTTCCCTTGCAATGGACAGACCAGAGTGGTGGTTTTGGTTTTGTTTGTTTGTTTTTCTTTGTTTGTTTGTGTTGTAATGCTGTTTACTCTTTCTGTTTCTCCCCATTTGGGCAATGAGCTGAGATTAGTCAGTTTTCCTTCTGTGCTGCCTCATATTAAACCATGACTATGATGTTTATGAGGTTTCCGTTGCTGCACAAGGATATTTTTACTTTGGTCTCTCAATTTTTACTCAGTGCCAAATTGAAAAATGGATGCATTTTCATCATATTGGGTTTTGCAAAGAACCAAAATCCTGAACCAAAGCCCTAACTACAGGAGGTTGTTTAAGTCTGAGATGATTTTAAAGTGACTTCGTTCACTTTAGCCTTACCCTGGTGAAAGCTGGCCAATATTATTGGCAGTTTACACTGGTGAATACAGGAAAAAGACCAGTTTGTTTTCTGGCTGCACAGGCTCCTGCCGCCTTTTGAAAAGCCAGCTTCGATGAAGTTTCGCCTGAGAGGTTGTGGTTCCTTAATGCTTCCTCATAACAACACAACATTTCATGGATTAAATTATGGATGATAGTCAGCTGGGCTAGTCCAGCACGGAATAAAATGCTGTATTTTATCTGGTCACAATACAAATGCTTAGTCTATAGCTCCATACACTAAAGCACGACCTCTAGTTAACTAAGCATTTGTCCCTATTCACACTGCTACCTTGTTTTGCAGCCTTTTAGCTACAGCTGGATTCAAACTATGCAGGTGTTACTGGGCACGTCTGTTTTGATCACCCAGGTGGGACCCAAAGCCTCTATAGTCTTCCTGGAGGACTCACTTTACTCTTTGCTCTGCTAAGGCCTGTTACAACCACGTGCTGTGGTTTATCTCATCTCTCCCCTTGCCTAATCGGTCACACACCTAATCGGCGTTTGCAATATTCTGGGTCCCAGCATAGACAGGATTTCAAATTGCTTAGCCCTGTGTCATCAGAACTGCATCTGGAAAACCGGCAGCGTTCTCTGTATTTTTGGAAAATCCTTGGAAACAACTTAGAAGGAGCTACACCTAAGCCGGTGACTTCTGCAGCTATGACTCAGTGTTAGCAGAGGTCCACGAGCAGACGCAAAAATAGACACTGTTGTGCTGACTGTATTCAGGACTTTTTTACGTTCCCCCGAAAACATGAGTAACGCTCACCTGGGTGATGGCAAAGTGAGTTGGATTGGCACTGGTTGGCAATGGGATGGAAAATTAGCATGTAAAGACCTAGTGATTAAGATAATAAAAACAATGTTCAGAGTCTTAGGTGAAGCCAAGTTTGATAGCCCTCGAGCTTTTAATTGTGAAATTGTTGGATCTCATTTTGTTTCTGGAATAGAAATCTATTTAAATGACTTAAGCAACCCAAGTTTTAAGAATAACCCCGAGCGGCCTGTTGTAGTTGTGAATGAGACACTGAAGTGAATCGGGTGAAAACTTTTATTTCTAATTGCTTGAATTTCCAAACACGGACAAACAACTGGAGACCCCAAAGTGTTTCAAATTAAAATAATTTTAAACTCCGAGGGTAAAAAAAATCCAAAGTTGATTGGAATGGAAAGTAAAATCCCCAGTGAAATACTGATTTTGGGGGGCTTCTTTTAATTGCTTCTCCCCCTCTAAAAGTCAGGTGAAAACTGACAAATTCACATTTTTTTAAAATTAACTCAAACCAGTTATGTGTAATAATTTTTCCTTTTTCCTAGAACTGAATTACAGAATGATACAATCATAAAATCGTTTCAGTTGGAAATGATGTTTAAGATCATCAAGTCCAAGCATTAACCCAGCACTGCCAGGTCACCACTAAACCATGTCCCTCATTGCCACATGTACCTGTCTTTTAAAAATCTCCAGGGATGGTGATTGAACCACTTCCCTGGGCAGCCTGTTCCAGTGCTTGACAACCCTTTTGGGAAGAAATTTTTCCCAGCATCCAACCTAAACCTCCCCTGGGACAACTTAAGGCCATTTCCTCTTGTTCTACCAACATATTTATCACCCCAGTCATCATTTTTCACTCAGTGTTTGATTTGGGGAAGTCCCATTACTTGGACGATAGTGTGGATACTGCACACTGCTGTTCTTGGGGTCTAGTTTCACTTCACAGCTAAAATAATTTAAAAGCTAGTTGCTCCCAAAAGGATAAACCTTGATACCTTTCCATCCACTGATTGTATATGCTGAGGATGAGTCCGTTCATCCAGCTGATTTGGTGGGAAACCCTAAAATAAAATATAATAATATAGTTTTCTGCTGGATAAATCCCACACATTGACTCATGCAACAGTCCCGAACCTGGTTACAGCTTGCGGAGGCTGGCAGGTAATGGTCAGGCCCTTTCACATAATACTGTCTCTTCCAGGGTAGGCCACCCTCCAGCTCTTACTTCTGACCCCTCTTAAAACAGCTGCACTTTTTAGTTCCTTCTCAAGCAGTTTCATCATCTTCCTCAAACACTCCACAGATCTTCCCAGGGCTATGACACAACCTGCTGGAGGGGACCCGGAGGTGGCACCGCTCTTTTGTAGAGCTGCATGTGTGAACACTTACAACAGCAAAGGGACCAGGAAGGTAATCAAGCTGTGCTTTCCTGCTGTTCTTCTTACTTGGACAATCCTAGCAGTTCAGCAGCTTCTTTCCTTATTTATATAGGGACCCTGGTGACTAATCCCCTGACTTAAGTACCTCAAAGACCTAAGGCTGCTTTGGTAGGACCAAATGTTTTGTATTACTGTTGCTTTTTTCCCCTTTAGTGAATAAAATCCAGCAGGGGATAGTTTCTGAATATATCAGAATAGGAATAAAGATCCTTTCTTATTGAGTGGGTCTCAGACCATTTTTTCTGGACTGGCAATGCATTTATGCTGGGTGGACACAGATGCTCTCCATAAGCACATCTCAGCACTCAGCTGGGCCAGAGCACAGAAAGACGACGGAAGCTCAGAAGGTGACTATTTGAATGGAGATTATTTACAACCTCAAGAGCAGACTCAAGAGGCTACAGCTTGTGATACATTAATAAAACTGAGAGGGGTGAGAAAGTTTCTAGCAATGAGGTTCTATGGGAGGTTTAACAAGCTCCCCAGGGAAGCACTGTTGCTGTGGATAACTTCGAGAAGAGAGTAGGAGAAATGTTTTTGGGTAGTTTGGATTTTTCCTGTCAAGTAATCAGTTCTATTTCTGAAAAAAAAAAAAAAGTCCTTCCTTTTCCCAATTAAACAAGAATTGGCCTGAATGGATGGCTCCAAATCTGAATGAATTATATTTTTTTTTGAGCTGGCAAAAGTTTCTTGTATTTTCCTCACTCATTTTTTTTACCCTGTTAGTGGTTTTGGTCAGACCAGAAGCATATGTTGCAGAATCTGCCAGAAAAAAAATGATTTCACAATTGGTATTTTCTTAAATGCCTTTCAAAAATTGCCAGTCAGTGCCCTTGGAGACAGAAATTCACTATCAGACCTGAACTGGAGACCTGATGGTGCTGGCTCCATAGTTCACTCTGTCTTTCACCTTCCTTCTCAGATGCCCAACAAGCCCATGATGTTGCCTTTAGGGGGTTATTTTTTGACTCCTGATAAGCAACACTGTTCTCCATGACCTCTCAGTGTGGTCTGGTGAGGATGTGGTTGGAGTGTGGCTGGAGAAGTTCAGAGGATTATTATGGGGCATTGAACTGAACTGAAATTTATTTTGGTTTCTCCTAATAGATAGCCCTGGAAATCATCTGTCAGATGGCCTGGTCCTCTTATATTGATCTTCAATCACCCTGCTGCAGAAACTCTTCCTCTTCTGAGAGGAGTGTGTTTTATAGGAGATGTCAGATTGTCATCCCTTCTGTATTGTTTTGTCATCCCAGAGAAGAGAGATGCTGCTCTACCAGTGCTCTTTCCTTCCCTTCTCCCACTGCCCTGCTCTGATTAGTGCTAATGAAGTATTCCCCCAAACTATTTATTCCTACAGCTCTTTGCCTTGTTATTGACTGCAAACTGCAACCAGAAGTTTTCCTGTGGTTTAAGCATATAGAAGTTCTTTCCACCAAGTGGATTTACTCATAACAAATACCACAAAATCCTCATTACAGATGGGCCACTGACAAATCTCCTCTAAGCACTGAACTTAACAAACTCGCAGCATTTCATCTGCTCTGTGATTTTGATCTCCCTCTGAAATGCAGCTGAAGCCAAGAGGTTTAGAAGTTGTCAGGAAAGGGGGCATTACTGTTGGACCAACCCCACATCCTTAAAAAGATGGCATAAAATTCAGAGACAGGAACAAGCCTATAAACTGGAGTCCCCAGTATTTCCAGGGCTTGGAAACACAACTGCATTTGCACACCTGACACTGTGTTTTGCCCCAGCTCTCTGAGCTCCCCCTGAATTCTGGGCTCTAAGGCAGCCCCCAGAAAACACACAGCTGTTCAGACCTTTGCTTTCAATCTGTACATGACAAAAAATACAGGGCTGGTTGTAGCGGACCTCTGCCAACCTTGCTGTTAATGACAGGAAGAAAGTGAAGCTGTTCAACTGATCCATGGCCATTTCCAACTTAGCCTGTGTTGAACTGCAAAAAAATTCAAAAAGATTTCATGCATTTCAGGGATGGATATTCCACCACCCGCCTCACTGGTGGTTTGCATGATTTACCTTTTCATAGATCAGGAATAGTGCTCAGGTGCAGAAATTCCCATTATTTTCAGAGTACAAGATAGTTTGTGTGTGTGTGTATATGTATGTGTTGTATTCATTGACTTTCTCTCTAATGACCTATGAGTATCTCTTGTCTCATGGAATTGAGTGTTGTTTGCTTGTTCACAGTTTCCTTTCCTTCCGTTATCCAGCAAAGAAAGTTTGCTTAAGTGGCTTTTGTGAACTCTTTCAAGATCCCCAGAAGGATGATACAGGAAACAGAGAGTTTCCTTTCTGTACAAACTTCTAGGGTGTTCCCATAATAGCCTTAAATTTATCTGCACTCAACAGCCTATAATTGGATGAAAAATGAATGAACTGTCATGGGATCAAGGAAAACACAATTAACATATCAGAGATAGGAGAGCTTGCAATAAAAAAGAATACTCCACTTACATAGCACCTTTTATCCCATGCTGCCAAACACTTTCCTTTCTGTGCTTCCAGTTACTTTACAAGTTGGCCATGCTTTAAGCATTTACATTTTCCATCATTCCTCCCTGCCTCAAGTTGAAATTATTTTTTTGGAGAGGCGTGAAAGGGGAAGTTACAAACCCCCACCCTCCATGAAACCCTCTTAAAAAGGTGCAGTCTTATTTCACTGAGATTGAAGCTAAAGAATTAGTTTTATGAATGTTTATGCTTTCTCCCACTTTAGTTTGAAAAGCACTTTTGCACCACAGGAGGCTGGAACAGGAATGAGACACTTGGCACAGAGGCAGCGCTGGAGATCAGAGTCTGTCGCCATCTCCATGAAAATGCATCTGGATTTGTCCAAATAATAAACCACGGACAAACCTCTGTTTGAATGGATTGCACCTTGGGTTTTATGCCTTCTGTCTACTATGCCTGTAGTTTTCTGCAGCCCCCTAAAAGCAGCCTCTGTAAGCAGAACATCTGGACAGGGCACTGACAAAATGGATTCTCTTCCTTCACGATTTCACCCTGGGTGACCTGGCACAGTGGGTGAGATTTGGGAGGATTGTAGTACTGGGAGGGAGGGCAGGGCCTCTGTTGAAAGCTGACAGTGAAGAAATGTGAGTCATTAAAAGGCAAAGACCAAACTGTAAAGAAACAATTACTTACAACTTTTTTTTAAAAAAAAAGTAAAAGCAATCAGATCTGGAAGGCACGTTCGCCTCGTGGTTGACACTCCCTACAAAAGCACCATGTTATTCCAAAAGTCTCCTATGAGATGAATAAACCTTGCCAGGAATAATCAAGAGATCTGGAATTGTATAATTGCTCAACTAAACACAGGCAGAGAACAGATAGGGAACCTGTGCTTTTCTTTTCCTGCCCACTTCCTTGATCTCAGGGTTGCGTGGTGCTCGGGAGCACTGTGGCTTATATTGGCCAGAGCAGTCAGGACATCAGGAAAAAAAACAACAAAACTTCTTAGCAACAGCTTTGCAGTGTCTGTTGTTTTTAACTCCATTCATAAAAGCAGTTAGCTGTGCTGTAGCGAGGCAGGCCGATACGCTTAGCGTACTCATGTCTGCAAGCAGCGGAAAGCTCTTGACTTGCTCTGAGCCGAGAGCCGGCAGATTTCATACCCTCCCAGCAGTAATCCAGCAATAAAAAAAATGGCTTTAATCCACTTCAGACTCAGCACTCCCGTTAGTGTTCTCTGGTTACAGAGATCAAAGGGCTACAAAGGGCAGTGCAAGCCAGGGGAATGAAGAGATGCAGGCAACAACTTCGCCTGCCCTCTTAGAGGGGTTTGGTCCATTTTCTCAAGCAGCAGAGACCACGTTTGGGGAATAGATCATAGAACATAGAATCATAGAATGGTAGAGGTTGGAAGGGACCTCTAGAGTTGTTCTTGTCCAACCCCCCTACCAAAGCAGGATCACCCAGGGCAGGCCACATAGGAACAGATCCAGGCGGGTCTTGAAAGTCTCCAGAGAAGGAGACTCCACAACCTCTCTGGGCAGCCTGGTCCAGGCTCTGTCACCCTCACAGTGATGAAGTTTTTCCTCATGTTGAGGTGGAACTTCCTATATTCCAGCTGTTACCCATTTTTCCTTTTCCTATCACTGGGCACCATGGAAAAGAGACTGGCCTCTTCCACTTGACACCCACCCCTCAGATATTTGTAAACATTAATAAGATCCCCTCTCAGTCTTCTCAAAACTAAACAGCCTCAGGTCTCAGCCTTTCTTCATAGGAGAGGTGTTCAAGTCCTTTAACCATCCTTGTAGCCCTCTGTTGGACTCTTTCCAGTAGATCCCTGTCTCTCTTGAACTGGGGAGCCCAAAACTGGATACAGTATTCCAGGTGTGGTCTCACCAGGGCAGATGCCACAGCAGCATGGCTTGGATGGCTTGGCAGCACATTGGCACTCCCACATCGCAGGAAGTCCAGGCATTGCATCAGGCAGCATTAATGGCAGGGCCGTGGTGCCTTTATTTTAGTGATAATTCATGGCTAACCAAAAATCAGATACTTAATCTGCTGGAGCCTGGAATGGCAAGGCCATATACAGAATCAATTGTATCTGCATGAATTAATTGTATCTGCATGACCACAGGCAGGAGCTGATGTGAAAATTGTTTGGGTGAAAACAATTAGCACAGCAATAGTTTGTATTAATTTCCTAAAATGGACTGGGGACAATAATTAATTAATTATTTTTAATTACAAAACAATATCTGTCACTTTTAAACTCAAAACTCGTGTTTCCTAAGAAAGGGCTGCATTTAGTAATCAGAGCCTGTATTTTTTTCAAGCCAAAAATTCCCTGTGAAACAGTACTATTTAAAATAGCCTTTGAGAAAAAGTAAAGAGGTTCTGCTCTAAAACCTCGACATTGAGGAAGATGGTTGATCACATACTTGGCAGGTTTGGAAGCAGGAGTGTGGTGGAGCTCTGGTACGTTTGCCTTGCAAGAAGAAAGGTTAAAAGGGATTTGATCAGTCCCCAGAAATAGCTGCAGCAGGAGAAGGTGCCAGGTTTGAGCCGGCTGTCTCATCTATTAGGCAAAGTGCTACAAGAGCTATTTGCTGGAGACAGAATCAAGAGATGCTCCCCCTGGAAATAAGGATCAGAGGTTAATTAACAATGGGAACATCCTACTGAGGAAGCCATCCTGTGAATTCCTATATGACAGCTCATGGACATAGCTGTCAGATGTTTTTGGTGTCCGATTAAGCCACTCATCACGTTGTTGTGGAGATAACCTGCTTTTCTGCTGATTGCAGAGGGCTGCCAGGGCTTCTGCCTCAGGTACCCAAACCTCAGGGCTATGAATACCTCCCAGGACCCTGCTGGAGGACTGTGTCCTACTTTTACGTTTCTCAGTGAAAGAGCCACCTCAAGTCTTTGGATAAAAAGCAAAACAAGGACAAATTTGTGCATTTCCACTACTCTGTTTTCATTTACAGCCAAGTTCTGCCAGACTTTGAGTGTCTAAAACTTTCATTTCCTCCCTGCTGGCCTGTTTCCATGCTGAGGTGCATGTTCCTTTTTTTTTTTCCTGTTTTTCCTTTTTCTTTTAATAACAGTTTTGTGGTTGTTTCACAGTCCACCAGACGATAGACTCATCTCTCCAAGTGATCAGTGTATCAGGACTCTGAGCTGAGCACAGTCTACGTGACTACTCTGTGAGGTTTTGGAAGAGCCACATGTCCAGAGGAGAAGTCAGAGGACTGTGACGGATACTCTGGCTCAGCCTTTAACTGGTAGCTATGGAAGACTAATTTATTGGCCGCTTCCAAGGAATAGCCAAGGAGGTCATGGTTTTGGGGCACAGTCTTTTCCTACTTGCAGCCAGAACGCTTGCCAGCTTTGCTTGTCCCCTCTTTGGATGTCACTAGATCTCTGTCACATGAGCACACTGTGACTGGGGGAATGCCCTGGCTACTCTGAGCATGGTGCTATTGGCTGCCCATCCTGTTTTCTTGCACAGTAAATCTATGAATACAGCCTGACGATTGCTTGAGTTGTAACTTAAACCCACCCTTTGAAGACACAGCTCCTGCCTAAACTCTTCTTGTCCCTTTCAAGGCTGAGTGAAGGAGTTTGTTTAAACCAGCCCTGCAGATGGTGTTGCCCCACATAGCAGAGTGCAAGGAGGTGCACGATGCTGCGTCTCTGCTGAGGGTACTGGCTTCTTTAGCTGCCCTTTTGCTTCTCTCTCATGAGACCCCATCTGGAGTACTGTCTTCAGCTCTGAGGCCCCCAGCATAAGACATGGCCCTTCTTGAGCAGGTCCAGAGGAGGGACATAAAAATGATCAGGGGGCTGGAGCACCTCTCCTATGAGGACAGGTTGAGAGAGCTGGAGTTCTTCAGCCTGGAGAAGAGAAGGCTCCAGGGAGACCTTAGAGCAGCCTTCCAGTACCTGAAGGTGTCTACAAGAAAGCTGGAGAGGGACTTTTTACAAGGGCATGTAGTGATAAGGGGTAATGGCTTTAAACTGAAAGAGGGTAGATTTAGCTTAGATACTAGGAAGAAGTCGTTTACTGTTGGTGACACACTGGAGAAAGTTGCCCAAAGAAGTTGCAGATGCCCCATCCATGGATGTATTCAAGGCCAGGTTGGATGGGGCTTTGAGCAACCTGGTCTAGTGTCCCTTCCTGTGGCAGGGGGACTGTAACTAGATGATCATTAAGGTCCCTTCCAACCCAAATCATTCTATGATTCTATGATCTGCTTGGTGGTTAACCCATCTGAATGAAGACAATACGGATGTAAAAAATTAAATTTTCCCAGGCACAGAAGCTAGAGCTGATTCTTTTTGGACATGGAGGGCCCTGAGCTTGGCATACATTGAGTCCTGTCCCCAGGCATTTTAATCTTGCCATCCGGAAACTTGTATATGTAAGTGTTTGATAATAATGTTGCCATGGCTACATCTGAATCTTGCAATAAATGTATCATTTCACACATTTACATCAAAAGGAACTCCAGGACATACAACTGCGTAACAAAACAAGTTGCTCTCTCCATAAGCACTTTCCATTTTTAACACCATATTATTATACTCATTGGAGACTTTTGTGTGGGGAGGGCTATAGGGCAGGGTTGACAACGTGGAGGTCAAGTTCTTGTGATCTTGTCTTCTCTAAGGCATTCCCAGTGCTGGCATTAGGGCCGTTGCCCTGCTGGGGTCTAAGCAGTCATCTCCAGGGCAGCGCTGGTTCAGTAGCCACTCCTGCTGCTGGTCTGCCTGGGAGCTGCAGGGTACTGAGGTTTTTCACAATTAAGACAAAGTTGAACATAAGGTCCTGGTGTGCCCAAAATGCAGGGAGGACTGAGAAAGCGGAGTGTGAGGCTCTGCTTAGGGGTCTGATGCCCACCTCTCTTCCCAGATTGGTCCTTTTATCCTCTTTTCAGCCCAATACTCTCACATCTTCCTCCCTGTCTCCTTGTCTCCTCCATCAGGACTGCTCCTTATCTCACCAGCTACCTTGTCCCAGTCTCTTTGCCCCACTGATCCCAGGCTACCTGCTGTCCCTCAGGAACCTTCTCCCAAATTCTCTCTTACTTCTGATGACACCTTGACCCACAAACACCCTCTCTTAATCCCATGGGCAACTCTTGTCTTGGTCCGTGCCACCTTCTCTGCCTCTGACAAGAGGCAATGGGCTGGTAGGGTTTTAGAGAGGGGCAGGTAGCAGGGGGAGCAGAGAAGAGCCTGTACCAAGGGTACAACTTCAGCAGCAGCTGAGTGCGATGGTGCATGGCAGAAATGCACCCACTGAGCATCAGATCTGGAGAGAAATTTGCATTCAGATTCTATCCCTGCTGATCAAAACAGATTTTTCAGGAATGCAAAACTTGGACAGTTCTATCCTTGTTTTTTTTTTCCTATAGCAACGGCAGCTGGATCAGTGTCAGCACTGAGGCAGGGCTGCAGATGGACTCCTCCTTGCTCAGAAGCTAAGAGGTGAGTCTTAAGTACTATCAGAATATGGGCAAAGAGAAGGTTTCATCTCACTCTGTGAATTTACTGTTGTGTTGAGAGGAAGCTTGACTGAGACAAGTGCCCACTACTGACAATTTCTGTGTGAGAAACTGGAAAAGTAAAAAATCCTGGAAAAGCTTAAGGTTTTGTTTTGTTTTGTTTTTGAATTGTTTATACAATTGAGAAAGTTAGGTAAGCCTAATTATTGAGGTTATTGGTTTTAATGAGTCACCACCTTGCTATTATTATTCCTGGTTTCTGTTGCCATAGGCTGAGAAGCTGCAGCTGGGCTAAACTCTGCTACACAACAAACCCTCTTGTTTGCTGTTCCAGGATTGAGACATAGGAAAATGGGTGGGCTCAGGTAAACAGGGGAACATGGAGAAGGATGACAGTGTTTGCCAGTATGTTGTGTGTCAACCTGAGCATTGTACTGGGGGCAAAGATGAGTTTCTATCAGGGACTGGGGGGGGGCTGTCATAGGGTTGATTTCTGGATGTTTTTGAGGAGCCCTTCCAAAGGTGTGGTAGAAGGTACAATGAGGTTGGACATAGAAGTTGACATTGTGGGCTAGTTGTTGTTGGGAATGGCATAGTCAGAGAAGTCACAGGGCTTTGGGTGTGAAAACATGTTATAGGAAGGGAGGAGTCAGTGGAGGGATACAAACTAGGAAGCAAGACAAAAGGAAGATGGTAGGAGAAAAAAATCTCTATGGTAGTGTCCTTAATGGGTAAGAGTGAAGCAAGATCAGGGCCTGGGAAAAGTACTACCAAAGGAAGGAAGAGGTATGCAAAAGATGCAGGGCTGGAGGAGCTGGGCTTGAAAAAATCCACAAGGTTTACCTGCAGCCTAAATTTGTGAACCTTGAAAGAGAGGTGTAAGATGGGATGCAGGATCCGTGTGTGCATAGCACATAACACATTGTGTTGCTCGCTGTGTTTTTAGAAGATTTAGGGAGAAGGCTTGGGAGGGAAGGGATGTCAAAGCCTCACGCTGAGCTTTAGATAATAGTTAGACATCCATGAGATATCATGTCACCTGGGTTGATTGCTTTGAACTGGCCTTTCCTTACTGAGAGCCAGAACAAGACTGCAGGAGGACTTTGAATCTCACTGGAGGAGAATGTGCTTGTGTGTGTGTGAGTGTGCGGGCTAACTCCGATCTGCTGCTCAGAGAAGGCAGCACCACCATCCCGGCGGGTGGCGTCGGGAACATGCAAACCCTCAGTGTTTCATTGATTGGTTTCAATTGATCAGTTGTGTAGAAACAAAGCGAACAAAGTTTCCGGTCTCCTGTATGTTGCAGAGGGTGTTGGGTTTGCTTGCAGCAAATTAATCCTTTTCGGCAGATCCTGCCCTTTCAGTTGTCGCTCTGGGATGGCAGAGAAAAGTCTTTTTTTGAGACGGACAGCTGACTTCAGAAACAACAGGGAAGATCTACTAGCAGAATGGACTATCAGATTTTTTTTTCCCACTCTCAAATGCATACAAGGGCATCTCCTAAAAATACCACAGGAGCAAGCACAGGAAGAGTATACACAAAAGTGAGCTGCCCCGTGAACATGAAAGTCATTCCTGAGCTATTGTGTTTTCCCCAGTGTGGTGCCTCCCTGTTAGCCTAACAAGAAGAGTGGCACAATAATTTTCCTTCCAGTCTGCCAGTCCATGCACCTTGATGTGCAAAGCCTGGGAGCAAAGGGAACCCTCACCTTTCTCTCTATGGCATGGGTAAAGTGTGCCTCTTCTTTACACAGCTACCAGATTCTGCCCTTTCATTCTCAATTATCCATTTCTCAATATTTCCCAGAGCTTGAATGATGGACTCCACCAAGGCTCCAGAGAGAGATTAGCATGAACTTGCCTTGGCCTTGGGTGACCTTAATTCTCTTTTGCATTTATTACTCCTAGAGGATCAAAGAGGAGAAGGAAGGGGAGGGTGAGCTACAGCTAAATCCTGTTTTTGGATCTCCCTTCAGACAGTGAAGAATGAACTATGAGCCTAAATGAACCCAAAAGAAACCATGTCGTGAGGCACATCACATCCAAGCGGGACATGGTGGCGTCTTCCCAAGTGCCTGAGCTGCTACACGCTCCAGCCATGCTCCAGCAGGCAGCATGGTCCAAGGTCCTTGGGGACAGTGGCAGGGCTGCTGCCAAGGCACCAAGCTCCCCTCCAGGCACGAGCTCCCCTCCGGGCAACTGGAAGCCAGCAAAAATGCAGGTTGTGAATGCTGTCTGGAGCGAGTGACCTGGATGTGTCTGCCCAGACTTCATACAAAAAAGCAATATGGTCCTGGCTCTGTTGCTTGCAGGGCTTTGTGCCGAAGGCTGAAGCGGATACTGTACAACGTGTGGGGAGCCACAGCTCTTGCCCAGTTGCAGAAGAGGCCACTGTTGTCCTCAGTCCCCAGCACGGCTCTGCGAACCCATCTGCACAATAGACTTGTCAATGTGGGTGCCAAGAGGATCCAGCCTCTCCACTGTTCCTGCCAGAGCTTCCTGATAGGCAGGCTGCTCTGCAGCCTAATGCAGCTCACGAAGGGGGAAGTTCAGATGCTCAGGATGTTCAGATGAGAACTGCATAATATATTAGCAGTTCTCAATGTTTTTTCACTCTTAGGGCCGTTTAGTTTTGAACACAAACATGCCAAGCCCTCCTTGTGCAGCACCACTGTTCTGGTTTTCATGGGTCACTAAAGCAAAGTTAAGCTGGGGTTTTCTTTGTGTGTTTATCATTGGTTTCTCTATTGGCTTGTGCATGTGGGAATTGTTATCTGAAACTCCCTCTCCTCCTTTCCAAAGTGCACTGAATCCTCTGGCAGTGGTGGATGGCCCACAGACCACAAACTGAGAAGAACCCAGCTCATCTTCTTCTCTTAACAGGTATCTGCTTTATGGTCATGAACACAGGAGTCCCCAGTGAATGGCAGTGGTGATCCCAGACAGAAGCTGCTCATGTGCCTGACAGTTAGCTAAGAATTGGCTCAAATAACCTGGTTTAGGTCTGGCAGAGGGACTCAGGTTACTCAGTCTGCCTCCAGCATTGCACAGGGACGGGGTTCAATCCACCTTTGCATGACTGTAAGATTTGCTTCTTCTCTCCCTCGTAAAACTATCATGATCAGTTTTCCCTCAGCATTTACCACTTCTGAGCATTATTTAGTGCATTACATTGCAAATAAAGGCAAATGCTCCATTTCCACTCGTTTTTTTTTCGATTTTTTTTTTGTTTTTTTTTTGGGGGGGGGAAGGCAATCAAGTTTTATATCCCCCAGTCCTTTTTTTGTGGATTAAAATCAGGGACTCTTTAGGGTGTTGAAATTCAATCAAGGAAGAAATAGAATATCAGTTTTCTACGGAATGGGAAATTTTTGATAGATTGTCTGCAGTAAATACATTTTTTTCCTGCTGTTCTTCAGATAAGGCAAATATACTGGATACCAAGGAGCTGACTAGTGGGAGAGGCAGAGCTGCTTTTGCTTTCCCTTCCCTCCTACATACAGAAATGAAGGACCTGATGAGATTGCAAGCTCAGATGAAGGAGTGTCTGCCAAAGAGCAGAGCTGCTCCCCTAGAAACATCCCTCCCATGTGGGAAGGGAGAGACTCTGACCATTTTATTCTCTTAGTTATCAATAGGTAGCACATGTTGATCACTTGCCACTAACCAAGAAGTACAAGTAATGTACCTGTTGATGCGTCCTGGCTGCGTAGAGGTACTGTAGGACAGTGGAAGTTGATATATTGGGACAAATAATGCCTTAAAAAATCCCTGTTTTCACAGTAGCTCAAACTCCAGGTCAAAGTGGGCACAGGCTATGTCAGGCCAGAAGTGTGTGGGATGTCACCTTTGACTTTACAGACACTATCCATTTTCTATCCTTGTCCCTTTCTTACCACCAAGAATTTAGTTAATTTAGCAAAATATCTCAGACACCGATAGTTAGTGCCAGTGTTGAAGGAGCAACACTGCTACCCACTGCATGCAAACTGGGAAGACTCAGTGTGCCCTGGAAAGACTGTTGCAGTGATGGGAAGACCTTGGAAGGACATGTTATTAGACTGGTATATATGTGCCAGGTAGAAGGCCTCAGATTTCCCTGAAAGGTGGGATCTTATCTGATTTCATCACAACTGGTCACATGAAATGGTTTAGTGCTGTATTTTGTGTCCATGAGAATACACTGCTAGGACTCTGTGCTCAGCAGCACAGAGACACTGAGACGTGAGAGCCCTCCCACCCCTTACAATTACC
The DNA here is from genome assembly GCA_027560015.1 of Chloroceryle amazona. Lineage (NCBI taxonomy): Eukaryota > Metazoa > Chordata > Aves > Coraciiformes > Cerylidae > Chloroceryle > Chloroceryle amazona. The sequence continues at coordinate 19,579 of JANHFX010027448.1, forward strand.
AAAAAGCCAAGCTGGCATGAGAGGGTAAATGCTGCCGTGCAGTGTTCAAGGAAAACCTGTTTGCGTGGGTTGTGCTGGAAAAATTGCTCAAGAATGGTGCATTCTCATAAAAACTGATCTGGCTGCTGTTCAGGTGAGTGTTTTTGTACTGGAGCTGCAGGCTATGTGGTTGCTTCAGCGTATGCGTGCAGCCGCTGTTAGGGTGTTTGCTTTGCATGTGATCTAATCCCCCTTGCTCTGGGGTGTTGGAGGTGTTTGCCCTCACCTAGTTTTGGGTCTGGATCCATCTTCTCAGAACACATGACTTCGTGGCAGAGAGAGTCTAGAAGAGCAACTCAGCCGAGATCATTGTGCTAGTAGTGCTTGGTCCCTTCATGGTGGGAAGGTAGGAGGGCTAAAATGCTACACCAAGTTCAACAGCAGATCATAACCAGGTTTCCAATCCCTGACAAGCAAAGCAGTGACCATGCTTCAGAGGTGGATGAAGAGATTCCCAGAGATCCAGATCATGAATCTGCATTAAGTGCTGGAGGAAATAAATGACAGGAATGCCCAGTTCTTAGCTGGAGCCTCCTTCTAACCCCTGCTTGACAAACTATCAACAAGCCATGAAAGGGCAGCCCTCACTCTTTTGCCTTTTCCACCTTAGGTGAAGGCTGAAGGTAAAAGACAGCTGGAAAGTCTCCTGCAAGCCAGAGATCTGTAAGCCTTCCCTCATGCACCATTCTTGCTCTCCTACCACCAGACCTTCAGCCTTTCTGATTACAGTGCCTTTGCTCTACACTCAGCTCCTGTAATCTTCAAGACCAGAAACATCAGCGCAACTGCCACCAAAGCCTGCAGCATTCAGACCAGACTTCACAGTGGTTTCACAGGGTGAGATTTAATAGGCATGTTTTAATATGGTTGCTCAGTACAGAGGGCCCTTTGTCCTCAAAAGCATTAAACAAAATGATACAGACCATAAATTTAGTGCAAAAACTGTAGTGAAAGAAAATGAAGTAGTGATCCATGGCTGCTTCTGCAGAGGAAGTGCCCTTAGGCTGCTGAGTAGTTTGGTTATGATCAGGACTGAAGTAGCCACTGGGAATTAGAACAGAGTAAAATTACACAGGAGGAAGGTTGTGTTTTAGGTTCCTTGTGCTACTGCTTTAAAAAAAACAGCCTTCACAGCGCCTGTTCTTTTCCCTCTGGAAGGAGAGCTGAAGCAGAGTTTGCAATGTAAAGTTTCATAGAGAAGTAGGGAAGGAGCAAAGGTCCCTTTTCTCACAAGTATGCAAAAATCTCTCATTTGTGGTTTTGTGCACTCACTGGTGAGACCAGACAGTGATGAGTTAGTGTAGGGAGCAGTCCCTGTTGTCGCCTGCATATGTACTTACATACCCTCACCTCCTCCATATCTCAGAAACTGTCCCAATGCACACAAACACCACCTCTCCCTTTTGATCACTGCTCGCCTCATCTCTGAGAGGATTTGCTGCTATTTACCTCCTTTCCAATATCCACCCTGTCCAAATCATTGCTGCCAAGTTGCCCTTCTTGGCATTTTCACTATGTCACCCCAGCTGGAGTTATGTATCAACTTGGACCTCTCATCCTTGCCGCAACCACACAGGAGATCCCCTGGCGGCACTGGGCATTTGACACCAGCTTTTGAGAAATAGGAACCAGTTTTAATTATGGGATGCCCAAGACCATGAGCACTAAAAGCACCAGGAAACATCTTCATGTTAAACACAGCCTGGGCTCTCCTTTTAAAAGCACAGCCCTGCGTAATACCTGTCATCACAGCTACGGTAACACGACGGCTGCAAAGTCAGACTCAGGGTACAATGAGCCGTTCATGCATCCGCTCCCCAAACACAGGCACACACACGCACCCACGCGCAAAAGAAGGCATTAAAAAACTCCTCTGTGGCTGAGCCATTGCCTGTATAAACAGCATTTCTGGAAAAGCCTGGCATTCAGACAGGCAGGCAAGACAGCTAGTTGCAGTAATGCCCATCATCCTGGTGTCTGGGCTTTGCAAAAGGGGCTCTGTCTTTGAAAACATTATTTATTTATTTAAATTCAGACAAGAAGAGCCCTCTAAACTAAGTTCTCTCCCCTCCTGACTATCTCAAAAGGTAAATCAAACCGAGCCGTGCTCCCCTGCCTTGAGATTATTATACCATTTTGAATCACCAGCCTCATCTAGTAATTCTGCACTTTAACCAGCCCCTCTGGCCGCCTCCTTTAGCTGCCAGCCAACATCCTCTTCCCAAATTAACCCAACCAAAATGAACTACAGCAGAATCCGCATAATTGTTCTTCTTGCTCCAACCAGCATGACTTACAAAGGGGACATTTCCTGCAGTAGCCAGAACTGCAATATTCATTATTCTTAAACTAGGGGTTGCTGCGGTATCTTTATTCTCAGATATCGCCTTTAATCTCATATACTGCCTTTAGCAGCACCCGCTGGCTGCAGCAATCCCACAGCATGCCCTCTTTCCATCCTCTCCCAGGCAAGCAAGGCAAGAGGCTCCAGAGAGAGCCAGCAGAGGCAGGGTTTTTTTTCGGCAGGCACCCGGCAAGAGCTGCCATCCCCCCTTGGAGACAGGCATGCAACTTCCACCTGCACTGGCAGGCGTGGAGCACTCACGTTGGCGGCAGCGCAGATCCCTTTGAACAGTTTAGCTGCGATTCATTTTTAACCCTGGACAGCGGATCTAAGCTGCTCTCCCCAGGGATGAAACGGAGGTGCCTGCGTGACACCGAGTTATCCAGACGCCAGCTCGCCAGCTGACATGTCAAAGCAACATTGCAGTGAGCAAATATATCAACAAACGGAGAGGGCGAGCGAGCAGCCCACACATCGGTGCGAAGAGCTCGCTCTGCGGTGTGTGGGATCCCTGCTATATGGGCAGGCAGCTCCTGCCTCTGCCTCTGCTCTTGGCTTTGTGCAGCCCCGTCAAATTCAGTGTTGCTAGCTCCCATTTAATGCCGATGTTTAAAATAGCATCAGGAATGTTCCCTGTTGATTTCCCCGGCAGTGCTCGCTGAGCCATGCCGGGTACCAACAGCTCCTGAACCTGCCTCCATGCAGCACACTAAAAAAAACATTTTCTTGCTTTCTGCCTCCAAGGGAGATGATGGGGGAGAAAGCCCTGCAGATGTTTCTCACCCAGCTACCAGCAAATCCCGACCTGAGCTAATTCTGCCATGGCTGAAAGCAGAGGATGGTTGCAGTGCATGAAGCTGATTTGCTGACTTACCCTTCATCTCTCTCAAGAATGCCAGGTGAAGAAGCCGGCCTCTCACTCAAGAAATAAACCACAAGAAGCCCGGCAGCAACCACTGCAGAGCTTGCTCAGAAGTTCGCTCCCTCTGTCACAGTGTATGCAGCTTGCCAGGTATAGCCTGAATGAGAACACCCCGTGCTTTTCCCAAGATGAATGAGATCAGCACATATTCAGGCAAGGAAAAAAAAAAAAAAAAAAAAAAAATTGCTTCCTAATATATGGTTTCTGACCCAGAGGTAAAGTGTTGGTCTGCAAGTTCCTCTGCTTTACAACTCAGGATTTTCTGGGGCGAATTTCACAGGGAGAACATCTGCCTTTGATATTGTCAGATGCACGTTAAAAAGCAAGCAAATGGTATCTCCATGGGGTAGGCAGGAACCCCATCCTCAGCAGCACGAGATGGAGGGCACATGAAGGGTACCATTACAAGCAGCAGAGATGCTTTTATAATGTGCACACTGATGTTTTTTGACTGAACCCAGTACTTTGCTGTTACAGACTCCTGTGGTTTGGGAAGATCCTGACTGTTCTGGTCCTGGCTTTTCTGAGCAAGGTTGTTCACATTAAGGTCTCTTCCAGCTGGCTGCTTCACGAGTACCCAGGTAGACAAAGTGCCTTTCGACTGCCAGGTCCTTTGCATCAAGCATTTCTCAAGCCTCATCACCTGCCTGTGAGGGAGGGGGAGGATGTCACCATGCTGAAGCCCTGGGGTAACAGGGAGACAGGGAAAGGGCATGAGCTGCTTGGAGGACTCGGATGAGCTGAAACCTTTTCATGGCAGGGAGTCAAACAGCGTCAGGTACCTCTGAGGTCTCAGTTCTTGTGCTGGAAGGATCCTGGTCCTCTTGCAGACCATGGCATGGCCAGGAGTTTCAACGTCTGCCTTGGCCTTAGCTAACATTTGGGAACCTGCATAGTACAAGGATGTGGCATTTTCCTTTAGTCTTAGCTAGGTGGAAAGTGACTGTGTTGGAGGAGAAAGGGAAAGGGAACAGTTAGATTATTTTCTCAGGATCAGGCCCCAAGGTTTGTGGGACTGAGAACCCATCTCAGCTCTCTCAGTCTCTGCCCATTGCTATAGCTACAGCAAACTTTCTCCCTTTTCTTCTCCTAAACCCCAGGGCTAGGAGTCACCTAGGTACTGACTTCTGTCCCAGACTCTGCGCAATCTTAGATGCATCCCTCAATCTCCCCAGCCCACTCACTTGCACAAAGCTCCTGTGCAGCTCATTCACGCAGGGAGTAGATTCCCTGCCTCCTGTGACTGGCCTAGTTCCCCACTGACAGCAGAGACTGGGATGTGGGTTTTGATGTGGCTGCGACAGCCTGTGTGACTAGGCTGAATGTGGTGGGCTGCAGGGAAAGCCTCGCTCCCTCGGTTGGCACTTAATCAGGAAGCAGCAGGGCAGCACTCTGTGCTCTCCTGTCACCATCCTGAAGGTCAGGTTTGTTCTTCTGCGTCAGCAGGGCTTGTGGCTGGATACCTGTAGGACTCCAGGGGAAGGTTTTTCCCACCTGTGCTGGAGGTCTGGCAGAGCCTCATGCAGCTTGTTGCTTGAACCAGCAGGTTGGCTTCAGCTGTTGGATGTGTATGATGCCCCAGTGATGGTGGGAAAGTCAGGGAATGAAGCAACCGCGCAGGGTCAGATAAGATGCAGGAGAAAAGCCCATTCAAGGGCAAACTTTGTGAGAGTCCTGGGCTACAGACACGGTCCCCTGAGCCCAGTGACCACTGAAGTTGCAGTGGGTCTTACGATACAAAGGGACAGTGCTGCATAGGTCCCTTGGAGGTGTGGGCAGAGTGGACCTCCTATCACCTCTGCAGACCTGCCTCTGCCGTTGACCCACGAGGCATCCACGGGCATGTTTGGAAGCTACACGCAAGACTGAACTAACCTACCTCAGACAGGTGCTTGGATTAATTAGTCAATACATGTTAAATGCTGCAAAGATTTAAGGCTCTGCTTAACTGTTAAGTAACTCAATCATCAGTGGCTGCGTGGGTTGCCTGAGGCACATAGTGGATGAATCAGCCAGTCTCTGGCAAGTGCAAAATAAGGAGAGAGAAGGCATTCCGAGGCTGGGTGACAGGACCATGGGTTGGTTAGGAGACAGCAGCAATTAACTGATGTTGCTGGGACTGGGAGCATTTGGATATACCTAAGAGATCATGCACAGAAAAGCCTGCACTGAGGGGAACAGGGCTCTCGTAGGCTATGGAAGGAAAGACAATGAATTCATAGCAGCAAGAGCTAAAAGACCACAAATAAATTCTTTGAGCTCTTCAGGCTTGTTATGGCCAAGCTACTCTGAGGGTGGTGGGTTTGAGGCTGAACTGAAGGGGGGATGTGAGACTGATTTGGGTAAAATGGGGAGCACTTACATGCTGTGGACACACCTGTCCTCCCTGTAGGGACTGGTCTCATGTTATAGGCTTGGGTGGGCCGTGAAGCTGCTGACAAGGGATCAGCTTGTGTCCCACATGCCAGCTCTCCATGTAGCAACACAAGCTAAGAGGCCAAGGGCTCCCAACAGGAACACTGGTGCAGTATAGTCCACCCACCAGTGGTCCCTTCCAACCCAGACATTTCTATGTTTCTGTGTTTCCTGCCACTGCACAGCGTCTCCCATCACTCAGGGTTGGGTTTCAGACCCACACCTGTCCTTGTTTCTGGGCTAACAAATTTCAGGTTTCGCAGCCTCTCCATTTGCCCCTACCCTTCCTGCGGAGATTCTCTCCATGTGGGAGCTACCTACATACGCCATTGACTCCGCTCACAGAAACCTCTGGTATGCTCAAGGAGCTTGGGACCTTGTAGATGTGATGCTTAGGGACATGATTTAGTGGTGGATTTGGCAGTGCTGGGCTGACAATTGGGCTTGATGATCTTAAGTGTTTTCCAACCTAATTAATTCTATCATCTCTGCACAGATGAGGAAAGGCCTTAGAGTCATCTAGGGTTTTCTCCACCTTCTTGTGACTGTATGTTCCCCTTGGAGGAGAAACTCACTGATACTAAGGCTTTAATCCCAGGGTTAACCCCCTGTGTTGAGGTGACTTCCAACATGTATGACCATGGGTCCTCCAGCCAGGTAAGATGGGGGATTCCTTGTCAGAGTGCCTTATTCACAGACATGTTCCCAGGACTTTCTGTGAGGCTGGATCTGGGAAGGATCTACGTGCCTGGCATCTGGATGGCAGGAAAAAGCCTCTGAGCTCTGCTCTGGTGAAACAGTCATATTTTGGGAAACGGGGAGCGGGCTGGAACGGCCTGCACTGTTGTGACAGAGCTGTTTGCCTAAGCCAAACCTCACTGCAAGGGCTGGGAAGGTTGCACGTGGCTCTTGTGAGAAAGAGGTGTGAGCTCTGGAAAGAGACACAGCCAAGTACAAGCTCCAGGAAAGGCCAGCAGGCCAACATGGAGGCCTGGGAGGAATGGCATAACCACTGTTCGCTCTTTTACCTGCTCCCATCCTTGCCCTGCAGCCTTCCTTAGAGCAGCACTATGAAAGCCAGTCAGCCCAGATAAGTTGCCTGGGTGTCAGATTAGACCTGCCTTAGTCTTGGAGGAGCTGGCGTCACGAGAAGACAGCCCACTGTCCCAGCACCAGCTGCGGGGCTTGGCAGAGGTTTGCAAGGCACCCCCTGACCTCAGCCGTCGCCCACATCCTTACAGCTTTAATCCTTTTTTAATTAAATGCAGAGGGGTGTGATGGTATCAGGAGGGTAGGGGGGGGTGGCCTGCGGTGTTTTGGGCTCTGTGTGTGTGCCAGCCAGCTGGGGTTGTTGTGAGCCTGTCAGATCTCACACGCGAGCTTTCGCTCTTTCTCCTCTTAAGATCCGGCTGTAGCTCAGGTGTTACGTGGATCATCCCTGCAGCCCTTCCATTGCTCAGGGGTCCTGTGGTGTCCTGCCTGGCAGGAGCTGGCATAACAAAGATATCCACAAAATCGGCAGCTGAAAGGCAAAGTGGCTTCTTTGATGGCAATGAATTCTGAGGAGGAGGTTTGACCTAAATCAGAAAGCAGGAATGGTGTGGTAACCAGAGCAGAGATGAAATGGCCACAGAGATATGCAAGATGGAAACTGGGGGTAAGGTCTGCAGTTGGTAGGTCACTGAGGTCATGCAACAGACATTTGGGTTTATTGGTGCTTGATGAGGGTTATCACAGGGATTCAACAACACACTTGCCTGGGGTTTGGACTCAAGGACAAGGCAAACCCAGCCTTTCCCCACCACAACTCACTTCCAGCACAGGGAGTAGTAGATGCCCAGAGTGTACCCAGGGATCTGCTGCTCCTGGGGTGAACAAGATGCACGTTGGACCTGAATGAAATGAAAATTTCTGTCTGCAGGCTGAAAGCAGTCTCTTGCTGGAAGGATGAGATACTCTGGGAACAGATTATCTGCTTCTACTCATGGGACAGCAAAAAGGGAGGACAACTGAAACTGAGGTCCCAGGTTTCTGGCACTACCAGGATTACTGAAAACATGTGTGCTGGGGGTCACTGGAGACTCTGACAGCACATGTTGTTGAGTCCTAATAAAAATACACTCAGATATTATCATCCACAGGACCTGTGTGTCCATCCTGCACCCCCACTATGATTTCTTTCAGAGAAATCCGCCTGGCAGAGGCAGGATGCTCATTTGGCTTTTCCCATTCCTGTGGTGGCTCTTCTGTTCTTTGGACATCTGAGAAGATCTTGTGAAACATATGTCCTTGAAGGAACTTGAGGGGATCAGAGCAGGGAACAGAGCATGGCTCTTCTTAGCCTTTGGGGATGACCAGACACAGCTGTGCCCAAAGCAGTGAAGTGCAAACGTGAAGGAGTTGACCTGGATGAGGTCAATACAAAGAGGTGCCAAGGGGTGAACAACACTCCAGTCACACTGAGAAAACCAAACTACATCCAGTGATCTGGAGAAGCGGCCAGATACATCCAGAATCAGTTTCCTGTTTTTAACTGGTGGAGGCTGTGAACCACTGTGACCAGCCACCTGGGGTAACTGGTGGACAGTACGCTCTCCATTGCTGGAAATCTCTGAATCAACGCATCGAAATTATTGCTCAAAGGGAAACTGTGGGCTTGGTAGAGGCAGCCAGTGCCGGGTTGTGCAAGAGAGCAGATTGCTTAGCACTGTACACCCCATGTGCCTTAAAACCTGTGACTCTGTGAAACAGCAGCTGGTCACCAGTCCCTCTTAGCCAGAGTCATTTGAGAAGTTCTGTGGGTGTGTTACATGGTGGGCAAGAGTCCCTGCAGCATTGCTTACCACACCGCTGCTTCCTGTGAAAAAAAATATGTGGGGAGAATTTGACACAGAGGTGAGGGGGCCATCCTCATTCCTTGACTTTGAAGTGGACACAAACTGCTGAGCAAAAAAGGTGCTTGAAAGGAGGGAGCCCTGTAGAGGTGCAATGTCTCTGCAATGCACCTGTAGGAAAAGTGTGCAGGGGTCCTGCATTTACCCACCTCTGTGTTACCTGGACCTCTTCCTGAGCTGCTCCCTTGCACACAAAGCAGAGCAGGGCCTGGAAGAAGCACCAGAGGGGTGCTTGTTGAGGGGATCTTGGTCTTTGGGAAGGTGATGCATAATCCTGATCAGCCCAGAAATTTCCCTACCTTGCTGTGCTGTGGCAACCACTCCCATGCTAACTATCAAGCCATGGCCAGGCACCATGGCACAAACTCTTTTTTCCTCATAAAAGCAGACGACAAATTTACTGCTTGACTCAGTGGTGCAACCAGGGTGTCCTGCTGTGCCTGGTGGACAGGGTTGGGCTGTGATGTGGGGAGGCAGCTCTCTGTTCATGAGGCATTTTGCATAAATTCTCCTTGATGCCTCACCCTGCTGTCCTCTCTCCAAGATGGGGAGTTTGGAAACAGCAGGAGCCTTGCTTCAGCAGAGAGTCAGGGATGGACAGAGGCTGCTTATGGATCACCCTAGAAGCTTCCTCGTGGGAAAGATTTCAGGACTGTTTCAAAGCTTGGCTGTATGAAGGTCCCCTCAGCTGCTGAGATTCCTATCTCCTGGCTGCCCTCTTTTTGGCGATGTTAAAGGGTAAGGTTTAAAAAAATGCTGTGAATCGAGGCCTCATGAAACTTCCCCCTGTGACTATGGGAATGCTTCACTTTGGGCTTTTGTTCTTATGTTATTTTGGGTTTTCTCTTCCTCAACATCTGTCGACTCTGGGATTGGCATCAAGTCAAATGCTGTTCACTGAAGTCAGCGTTTAGTTGGAAGCAAGTGCATTTATTCATTCCCTTTTCCCTGCTGCAGCCAAATGTGTGTTGCTCTCCTGAAGCAATGCTTCTGGTTTCATATCCCTGCTCCCGCTTTTCTCTTAGGGCACCCCTGCCCCACAGCTGTTCTGGTCTGTGACTCAGAAGAGCCTTAGAGAAGGACTCAGCACTCAGCATCAGCTGGTTCAGCTGGTAGCAATGTGGATTTTTGCAGGCACTGGGCTGTGTGAGAGGGCAGAACTGGTTCAAAGCTAACCTGCCTCTCATTCCTGGGGATGAATCCATCACAATGGTGACACTCCAGGCAATGAAGAGGGTGTGGAGCAGAGCAAATGCAACATCACATGAAATGATATTTCATTCTTCATTCAGTTCAGCTGTGCAAATCCATGATGCTGCCTGGCTTTTCTGCATTTGTGGTGGCTATTGCCCATGGAGTTCATTAAAAGCACAGTGTTTGCCACCATGGCGATGTTAGCTTGGAAAAAAGGCCTTGGCTCTCTTGAGATGCATTGTGGAGCAGAGCAGAATATGCTTGCTTTAAGCTGTGGCTAGAGAAGGGGTCAGAGCAAAGAGAAACATGAAAGGTAGCACCTGGAGAGAAGATTAGGATGTCGTGGGAAGAAGCAAAGGTCTGCCTAGCATAGAACATGGCCACAAAACCAGAACTCCTGACATACTCAACCTCAGGGGGCTGCAGGGGTGACCAGCTTGGCCACACTTGGTCTGTCGGGAGCATTCTACAAGCTGTGCATGTGTTATACCCTGATCTGTGCCCAGACAGCACAGACCTGTGGGACACAGCAGCCCAGCTGCAGACTGTCTGTCAGCTTGGACTGCACTTCAAGGCATCAGGAGATCTGCAATGAATGCAGAAGATCCTCAGCACAGCGAATGAAAAACCCAGTGGGACCATAGCTGAAATGAACGGGATGTCCTTGCCAGAGGCAGGGCCTGGCTTGGCTTCATGCTTTTGAACAAGCGTAGCTCTTGGCTGGCCACCCACAGAAGTACTGCTGCATTGCAGAGTGTGCACAGAGTGAGAGGCAGCCAGGCTGAACTGCACCCTGTTGCGGTGGCACTGTGGTTGGTGTGTGTCACCTCTGTCGTGCTATGTCACCACTTTCAATTCCACCCCTCCCGCCACTGTCTCAGGCAGAGGGACACTGTGCTGCTTGCTTTAGCCCAAGTGCAGTCTGAGGAAGGCTGTGAGATCAGGGGTGTGGGGGGTGAGAAGGTTCCTGCTGTGCTGAGTGGAGAGGCTGTGCTCTGGGACCTTGGTCTGCAAGGGCCACCAGAGGGGAGGATGCAAAGGCAAGCAAAGAGATCTTGGAAGGGCTTGAAAACATGAGAGAGAATTGCATTTGTTCAGCGAGAAGGAAGAGCTGTCAGGGGATCTTTCCCCTCTCCTTGCATCTGTCCAGCGCTGAGCAAACAGCAACTAATCTTCCTGACACTTCCGTAAGACAAGGAAGCATTCCAGTGCCATAATGGTAAGTGCAGTGGAAACCAGATCTGCGGTGATGTGTGCTGCATAAAACCACTGCTCAGGCAGACTCCTCCTTGACACCTGCCAAGGTGGCCAACCAGGAGCAGGGCTGAACTGTTTCCCACAGCAGGTCAGGGACAGACTTCAGAAGGGAACCCAGACATCCTGTTTCGCAGACTCTTACTTTTGCTTCTGGACCACAATGAGATCAATCAGACAGTGGAATAACTTGCCAGTGAAGACTGTAGGGGTGAGGAAATAATTAAAGGGCTGATCTGGGTTCCTGCTTTGGAACAGGAAAAAAAACAACCAACCAACCAACAACCAAAGCAAACAAACAAAAACCAAAACCAAAACCAACAAAACCAACCAACCAACCAACCAACCAAAACAAAACCCCAAACAAACCATATTTTCTTAATGATTTAAAAGCACCTTTTCATCTCCAAACTGGCAGGAACATTCTATTTAATTTCTCTTAGGTTTGCTCCTAATCAGCTTTTGCTCAGCAGACATGAAGATGTGGGAGCCAATTTATTGGTCAGAGCAGAGTAGACACACAAAGTGGAATGGGAATGTTAGTTCACATCAGCAAATACTTAAAGGTTTGCTGCCAAAGGTGCAAGAGCTTGTTCTTGCTGCTCACACAGCCAGCTAAGTGGCAAGTAACAAGAGGTACCTGTTGGCTCATTCTCAGGTGGGATTTATGACAATGTGGCGCAGGGAAGGAAGGCAGGACTATCAGGCTCTCTGACATGACTTTGATTCACCTGTTAATGAATTTAGTGGGAGTTGGTGTCCTCCTGTATGTGCCATGCAGGTTCCTTGCATATCCAGCAAGTTGAGGAAAGAGATGATTCACCCCTGTTTGTAGCACTGTGTTTAGTTTTGGGTCCCCCAGTACAAGGGAGAGGCCAACAAACTGGACCAAGTCCAGTGGAGAGCACAAGGCATATGAGAAAAGGTTGAGGGAGCTGGGTGTGAATAGCATGAGAAAGAAGATGCTCAGTGGAACGCAATTGCTGCCTTCTCCTACTTAAGAGGTTAGAAAGAAGACAGTCTCTTCTCTGAGGCGCACTGGGAAAGGATGAGCAACAAATACAAGTAGTGGCTGTAGGAAATGATGTTGGGACAATATGTGAGATGTGAGACCTTGCAGGGGGGGAGTCAATTAAATTTTAGAACCAAACCAAAGCAAACCAAACCCTGTTGTCACTCATTGCATCCAGACCCTCATGCCCACAAGCAGCAATAAATGGCTACCCACTAGTTTGGCAGCAAAACACTTAGAATCATAGAACGTGTCCAAACTGTCCATCCAGGGTTCCCTGAAAAACCATATACGACAAGGGATGTCACCTATCCATCCCGTCCCATGTCCATGAATCACCAGAATTTACTCACTGAACTTTGTCTCCTATGTGGGGTGACCTGAGATGGTGCATGGAGATGTGCTGGGATCTTGCTGCCTTATTCTAAGTGCCATCAGAATGTGCCTTTTGAGTTGTCCTTCTCCTGCCTTTTCTCCTTTTGGTTCATGCACACAAAACATCCCCATTCACACCAGTCTGAACATTACTGTTACGGTGCCCTGCACAGCAAACAAAACATTTTGCACTCTGAGAATGGGTAAATGCTGGGACAGCTGCACAGGGACACTGTGCTATCTCCACACTTGGAGAAGCTCCGAAGTCCCCTGGATAAGATCCTGACTAGACTGGAGATGCCCGGGTATCCTTTCTAAACTAAGTTATTCTGTGGCTCTCAGCAGAGGAAAGAGAAGATATTTGTTTTGATGAGGAGAGGAAAGAGAAGGAGGAAGCGATGACTTCAGTGTCCTTCATTAACCCTACTGATAAACTGTGAAGCAGCAGCAGCTGATTTACATGGCACTGCTCACTGCTGGCTGCAGGAGAAACTCTGCACTTTTCAAGGGTCGGAAGGATAGGCTTGTGATGGCTCACACACACCCCCTGCCTCCTTCAGAGGATTTCAGAGCCCAGAGTGGAGACAGATCTGTATCTTGCTTTTCCCCAGAACCGGAGGCATAAGAGAATGAGCAGCTTGCCCAGCTCTGCAGTGACACACTGGCAGATGCCAGACTCCAGTCTCCCAGCCTTCTTCATCTCCATCCATGCTATCTCCTATGATAGTCCTGTGCCCGACCATAGATGTGGTACTCTCCAAGTCCCTCCTCTACTCACAGAATAAGTATGTTCATCAGGGTGCCAGAGCACGTCCAGCCCTGGCTACAGGTTGGCAGAGATGGTCCCCACCAGATGGGAATGCTCTTCATCTCCTGTCTATCTCCATAATCTCATGTGTATTTGAGGATGGGCATCCTCCAACTTTTCTACAGAGATTGGTCCTTTCCCCTGGTGCTATGGTGGGGACAGAAGGACTGTGACCCCATGATGCTTTGCTCAAACCATTCAATCCCAAACACCACACTCTCCTCACCTACCCATTTTCACAGCATGTGTAGGAAAAAGATTTCTGTGGAATTCTGAGAGCTCTGTGTTGGTGGGGTAAAAATTGTTGGTCAGGGGAAGAGTTGCAGACATGCACGGTGATTATGTAAGGGGATTTCAGAGCCACTGAGGAAACCCAGCTGAAAAACAAACCCAAGCAAAAAAAACAAAAACAAAAACAAAACCCAACCAAACCCCAAAACTTCTTGAAAACAGCTTCCTCAAAGAGCTCAAGCATGTGGCAGCTGCACAGGATGGACCTTGCTCCTGCCCCAGCTCAGCCACCCAGGTTTCCTCAGACAATCTCTCAGGCTGCCCCGTAGCTCCAGCTGAGTCTTCAGTTTGCAGAGTGATTTATCCCCCACCCGCTTCAGAAAGTTTTAGTCATCGCCCAGCTGCTGAATAACCCTCTTGTCTGAATTCCCCTGGAGGCCCAAAAAGACTCTCTGCTTATCTAACGCTCATTTGACTGGATAATTTGAAGGCAGTTTGCAAGCTCTGTGGAAGTGACCTGCTTTAAGTCAGTTCATCTTTTCAATCCCCTTGGCTGCAACATCAGCAGTTTTCCTCATATTTTTATGTCTGCCTGGTGCAGGCTCTGACATTTCTACTGTCCCAGTATTATGTTTACCCTGCTGAGACTCAGAGGATGGAGAGGTGCCCCTGGTTCCCACTCAACCTGTGTGTTACCTTCCTGGACCCATGGAAACTTGATCACAGGAGATCATTTGCAAAAACTAATTGATCTTAAAAGCCTTTTTTCATCTCATCCTAGAGTATTTAAAAGTGGCTTCCTAGAGCAGGACTGTCCTCTGAGTACAGTATTAAGAGCTTGTTCCTGAACTTTCTAGTCTTTGAGCGCTATTGATTAATCCCACTGCTGGTTTCTGTTTTGCTGGCAGGGTTGGATTGCTTTCTCGCTGCTGGAGAGATAAGCTGCAGCCTTCCCATGGGCAGAGAACAAGAGGTATTTAGTTCCAGTGCTAAAGCTTTCCAACAAAAACTTTGTTTTCTGCAACCAATCTCGTGCCTAGCTTTGAAACACACTTTGAATGAATCTATTCACTGCACAACCGCTCACGTGAACGTATGTCAAAAATTAGTCAGACAATCGCCTTGTGTTTGCTCCTGTGCTCTCAGTGCGTGCCCAGCATTTCCTGAAAGCACTAACTGGAAGTGGCAAAATCATCTTTCACCTCTGAAATGACAGCCATCTTTTCAGACCTTTTCAGATCCTGCAATAGCTAACGAGTATCACTATCAGTAGCTAAGGATCTTGAGTTCTGATATATGAGAGATAAAAAGCTAATCCTGCCTTGCTTTTTCTTGATGTGCTTTTTCCCCTTTGCTCTTCCAAACCTTTGAGTCCTTTCTTTACCCATGAGCCAAGTCTGGTGAAGCATCAAAGAGTGCAGGGATCAAAATTCCTACTTCTTTTGCAAATATTGGTTGCTGGATAGAGGACAAATCTCTTTCAGTGTCCCCCACTAATAGAAATACAATGCTACGAGTACCTTGCATATTACCCCAGAGCAGAAGTCTCTAAAAATCTCCATATTGTCTCTCTAGCCCCACCTCTCATCTCTAAAAAGCCAGTTTTCATTTTTCCACTTCTCCAAGAATAGCTTCTTGTCTTTGCTAGATCCTCTCCCATACATTCTTGGGCTTGTAGTTCCCCACTCTCTAAGACCTGGATTGGATGAGCTGAAACTGTGCCGTTGAGGGAGTATGGCTTTGAGGTCATACTGATGACAGGAGAATGGATCACAACAATATCCTCCATAGTTGGTATGTGTTTCTGTGCTGGTTATATCAGCTGCTTTTACCACTCATGAGAACCAGGTGTGGCTTCAGAGGCAAGAATTCAGTTGCTGGAGGAAAGCACTGAAGTTGGATGGGTTGCGGTGGGGGGATGTTACATTGTTTTAGCCTTGAAACCTATAGGGCCTGAACTGAAGCCAGAGAAATGTCAGTGAAAGATAACATGGGACTTTTAGATGACAAGTGTTTCAGCCTGAATATAAGGTGAGATCTTTTCAGAAATAAAGATTTGAACAAAATCCATCTTGTTTTACATGTTTTGCTCTGTAGGTGAGATAGTCCTTTTAGAAGTCCCAGAAACTTTAGCAGGTCACAGCTCTGTTGTATGTCAGGACTCTTCCAGTTCTGCCCCTGATGGGAACTCTCTAAGGATACTCACCTCCTGCCCATCCTTCCCTGTCCCATTTTTTCCTTGCTCCATCTCTAAATCTTTGTGTTTGCTTCCTTTCCCTTTCCAGATTATGACTCTGCCTTGAGCTGTCTTGCAGGTTCTGACCTCCTCCCTGGTGACCTTTCTGTCATGGCCTGCTTCTCTTTGCTTCCCATTTGCCTTCACCCAATTATCATGTTACTTTCTGCCCTCTAAGAGAAACTCAGCCAAAAATCTCCTCTCTGTGCTGCTTGCTTGCCAGGTCTGAGCAGGAAAATACTGTTTCCTGCTATTTCATTAGCAGAAGTCAGGAGGGTCTCTCCCACTGAGGGAAGGCATTTCACTGAATTGCATCCTTCACTTGGCTGCCTTAGAGGAGATTGTGTGTGCTAAATCCAGTCCCTTCTGTCCCTTATTTTCCCCCTGCAGATGCACCATGAGAGGTAGTAAGTACAGAGATGTGAGGCTCACCCCAAACCCAGGTGGGTATCCTCAGAGACCCTGCACAATTTGACCTTATCTCCCTTGTGGAAAATACATGTGTCCTAATCTGAGCCACCAACTCAAGGGGAAGCCCAGCGAGGGCAAGAGGTCCCATGGCTTTCCTGCGAGGGAGGAAACCACGTAGAGCTCAAGATCTCCCAGGGGCTCATTAGCAACACAGCAGAGATCTTTTGCAAGAGGTTAGGTGGCATTTTTGATGGTTTTGTAACTGGACATAGTCCTTTGGGACATGTCTTGGTGTCATTTTTCCTGAGACAGCTGCTATCTGTAGCACTCTACTGATCAGGAGGTGGTGCCAGCAGTGTCCAGTGCTGTATTTGTTCACAGAACTGATGCAGAGAAGTAGCTGATTGTGGCAGACTGTGGCAGATTCACCCTTCATAGTCAGTTGAGAGAAACAGGCATATCCAGGACATCTCATCCTAGGTGATGTCTCCCCATGGATGCTACAGAATCTAGATGACAAGCTCACATGCATGGTCTTCAGTGACCTTAAGGTTCAGGCAGTAATTGCCTTAATTTGCAGATCTAATTGTGGCTTAGGATAAACCAGGAACTAAGGGACCCTCTGGCAGAGGGAGCTTGGACGATCAAGATGGTGTCTTAGTTCTTCAAAGTTTTGGAAAGCATCAGGTGAGGTTTCTTTGGCAGTTCTGCACCTGCAGGTCTTTCTCAGTCTCACTCTGACCCTTCTCAATTGCAGGTGCAATCCTTTTTCTTTTAGAAAGAAGAATGGGCATGTGCAAACATAAGCACAATGCATCGCATAATGGGGGCCTATGATTTGTGAGTCAAAATCTTGGTGCACTCCTTCAAACATACTTGTAACTGAAGCTAGAAGTAACTGAAGCTAGAAATAACAAAAGAAAATAGCAAGCAGGGGTGAGTCATTAAGTGGCTAAAATCCTCTTTCCAGGTCAGTCAGGCGATGCAGTCCAGCTACCTTCCCTTCCTTCCCATTTGATGTGCAGTTACACCAGAGCATCATGTTTAATGAAAAGGATTGCTTTTGATAGATGAAGGTTTCTGATTATGTAATTGCCTTTGTAAGGAAGCACAGAGAAGAATTTTAGCAATATTGCTGGCTCTTATACAAGACCGTTGCCAGTGTTTACTCTGCAGAGATGTGAATCTCCTCTGTCATTTGGGCAGAAAATGATGCCTTAATCTTTTAAGACATTTATGAAACATTGGATTATACCAGGATCAGTGTGCTATCATCTGGAAGAAATTTACTGGCTGATTGGATTGCGCAGAACTTTTCAAGGCAGGTTTTATATTTAAACTTTGCATTTCCATGCCGGAAGAACAGCAGATATCAAGCTCTTAAGAGCCTTGGATAAATCATGAGGTCCTAGTTTTCAGCAATTACTATCAGTGGAAAGTTGGGCTTGTGCATCTGTCAAGAATAGAAACTGTATGGCTGATCACTGGTCTCCTAGATACATTTTTATCATATTTCTCAGCTAACGGGAATTAAACAGAGCTAAATTTCACAGTAATGCCAAGAGGTCATCCTTAGCCTTAACTGTTCCCTGGAGGGCTGTGAGATGATTTAATGACACAAGTTTAGTGTTCTAAGTAGTGACTTGAGGAGTGACTTAAGAGCTAAATTAGGAACATAGAAAGGTGCAGGACATGGACCCAACTGCAGCTAAGCTTGTTCTGGTCTTCTGGAAGGTGCCAAAACGACTGTCCACATTTGTGAAAAAAAAAAAAATCCTACTTGTCTTCACTTTTTTCCCTGCTCCTTTGGCAAATTGGAATCAGTGGAGGTTTCTGGGATGTATGTTTGAATGCTTGTTGCAATGCTGGGAAGCATCTGGGCTTAAAAGCTTGTTTTTCATCCTTGCTTTGTGGCTCCCCACGTTTTCCAGTGGAGGTGCAGTCCATCAGATAGTGATTTCAAAGCCAGATGCAAGACACTTGTACCTTTGAGTGACCCCAGCCCCAAAGGACTCTATGAACCCCAGTCTGTGTTGTAGCCTTCACCAACTCCTGTCTCCAAACAGGCTCTCTCCTTGCTTTTAGTTACATCTAACAGTCATTGAGGCACTGGCTCAAGCTAACAGGTCCTACTGGAGAGATGGTTCCTATTCTCAGATGGCTGGGTAGGGAAAGGTACCTGTGGGAAGCAAGGTAAAAGCCATAATGTTTAGTATGAGGCACTGGAGAATCACACCAAGAACCTGTAGAACCTGGGCAGATCCTGTAATGTTGCTCTGCAGTGACCAGGAGGAGTGGTAGACATCTCTGTGGCTCTCTGAGAAGTTTACTGCACTCAGAGCATGTCTGAGGCCTGCCTTGATCCAATATGGGTATTCAAGCCCAGCATGATTTTGCACAGGATTGAGAATTACTGATTCAGGCCAAGTGTTGATTTAGTCTTGATCGAAGACCTGGACATTAATCACATTAACCAGCTTTGGAGGCTCAGGATGTCTTCCAAAGCAGTAGAGTTCAAAGCTTGAGGGTGTCAACAATTAGTGCCATAAAAACACTGCCCTGTTTAAAACACCCGTTTAAGGTGTTTAAGGTTTTTCCACTGAAAAATGTGGGGAGCCACAAAGCAAGGCTGAAAACCAAGCCTTTAAGCCCGGATACTTCCCTGCACTGCAACAAGCACTGCAATCATGTGCTCACACAGGGTCCAGTCAGATACTGGACACTTGTACTTGCTGCAGTAAGATGCTGTCCCAGCAACAAGATGCTGTTCTTGCCACTGTCCTTCCTGCAGCAAGATGCTGTCCCAATCTACCAAACACTGGCTTTTTTCTAGGAAGTCCAGCCTTGTGATTCCCACACTTTCCATGTCCTATAGAATAATAAAAAAAAAAAAGCAAAGTTTGAAACAAACTACAGTTAAAAGCAGATACCTGGTATCCTTTGGAAATCTGTTCATAGTCCCTGCTATGGGAACTCCTCTGCAAGGCAAATGCCTATCTTATGCTCAGAGGAGAACAGGAAGAACCAAACATGCACATCTGTGCACACCTGGACCATCTTGAGTAAAACACTGACAGCACTTCATAGCTGTATTAGCCTGACATCAGCAGCTGTAAATGCCCATACATAAAAATGCTCCATGCTTATTTCTTGCTTTTCACCAGATGGTTGCAAGTCATTGATCAGCCAAAGGTTCACCTTCCCACTTCCTTCCTCTCCAGTAACCCACCTCTGGATCCACTTGTTCTGGTTGTTCCTTCTTTTACAGGCAGGGATGTGGCAGAGCTGGGGCCAACAAATGTTGGCGCCTGGATGTTCCTCGGGCAGGTTAAACTGTCAGCTCTCAGGACTGGTTTAGACATGCTTGATCTTGCCTTGGGGCAGAGGGAAGGTAGAGGTCACCTCTCATGTCCTTCCCAATCCTGCTCTCAATGGTTTGAGATCCACCCAGTTACTTTGGAAACAAGGCCCTCCCATCAGTGACACACACATTTCTCTTAGTCTTCCTATTCATGTCTTACCAGTGCTCTTGTTTCCACAATGTTTACAGTGCCTGGGGCTCTGGGGCTGTGAGCAGACGATTCAGTGAAAGACATACACAGAGCTCCTTGAATTTTGTCAACAGTACATGTTGCAAAGAGATCCCTACATCAAGCCCTGCTGCTGGTTCTTGCTTCTGCACAAAATACTGATGGGATTAATGTTGTATCAGTTCTCTGCCACATCAGGTGTTTGCTCTGCACCCTGTGCTGACTCTTTGTGATACCAGGTACTAGCTCTCCTCCTGCAAAGCTCTCCTAAGAGTGCAAGGCCAGGAGCTCACCCACCAGAAATGTGAATGCCCTCAATAAATGGTGCTGGGGATGGGGAGTGCAGAGGTGCTGCTGACCCCAGGGGAGGGACCAGGATGCCCACTGGCACCTTTTGGGGCTCAGAGTGAGTGACAGCTTTGTGTCACAGAGACTGTGTTCATTAGCAGGTCACCAGGTAAAGGCCAGGGCTCCCCGGGTGTGACTGGGAGTCTTGTCGTGTGTGGGAAGGATTTAATTTCTCCTTGGGTGTGGAGGGCAAGGAAGAGGGTGTGAGTCAATTAGGCATATAGTGTGAAGCACAGGAGTGGCATTACCTGGGAGAGCTGTGGCTGGACATGGATTTACCAGCAGTTTAACACCCCCTCCAAATAACCCAGCCTTCCAGCAGGACTCTGCCACAGCAGGGGGTGAGTCCCCAGGTCATCCTGGTGTGGAGTTACAGAAGCAGGATGGGCAGGCTGGGAGTCCTGGCAGTGTGGCACCTCTCCAAGCACCGAGGTCCTGGGAACATGGTGTCTGTCCCACCTTGACTTTGCCCTGATGTAAATGATTAAACAAGGCACTGAGTAACAAAGAGTCCTTCTCATGTCCCTGGGACAAGAGGAGGAAATCACAGACTCCATGTAACCAGCATCACTGATGTTAACAGGGAGGAGCTTGGTTTGTTATACTTCTCATGCACCACTCATGGTCCTGTGGAAAGATGTGTCTGTCCGTGGTGTGGGCAGACCAGCTGGACAGGGGGAGGTCATCTTATGCAATACGGTCAATGGAGGACCTGGATGCAGAAAAGGTCAAAGTATCCTGGGATGCGGGGCCAGACTGGTTGTGTAACCATAGTCCAGGGCCTAAAGTCGTGACCCTCATGAAGCACATAAGGAAAGGCGACTGTAATAGCAGTGACTTACTTGCTATTATCTGCCTGGCTTGTAAATAAATACCGTTCATGTGTTTTGTTGGCAAAAGCCCTGTTCAGAAGCAGGAAGGTCAGTCACCTGCTGGAGAGGGGCCAAAGACAGTGCTCTGGCCCTGCTGTGCTGTTGCCCAGAATTGGACTGATGTGCCCCAACCACCCAGCCTTGACAGGCTTTCCATCACCAGTCTGTCCAGGCCAACCTGAGCTTTGTTGTCAGGGCACAGAGAAGGTGTGTGTGAAGGACAAATGACTCAGATGCTGATATTTTGGAATAAACAAGAAACTGCCCCTTAAAGCGCCCTTCTTGACATGGGGCCACACGAGAAGTCAGAATGTTCACAGGGGGGCTTCCATGCTTTGTTGCAGGAGCCTACAATTGATGGATAATTCAGGTTGGAGTGAAGCCTGGGAGATCTCTAGTACAACCTGCTGCAAACCCGGGGGGATGACAAGGAGCCTTTTTTCTTATGTGCCACTCCTGGAGAGCAGAGAGTGGCCTGCAGGACCAATTCTGATTTGTGCAAAGTTCCTAACTGGTAGATGGTGAATTATGGTTAGAGATGTGGTCAGCACATGGAGCTAGACTTTATTCTCATTCACAGATGTTGTAGGCTTCCAGAATGGGTCAAGTATGTAAATATATGCAAAATATATAGGTAGTGTTTGGCTCATCTTGAGATCTTGCATCCAGACACAAGATTCATATAAGATTCCAGCACTGTGGGTTAAATCAGGTGCTGAACATTGTGCCTTTACCACAAACCAAAATTCTTATGTTGTTGGCGATAAAATTGTGTCCATCAGTCCAGCACAGAGCTCTAGGCTCCTCTTATCGTGGAGGATGTCATGCTGAAACATGGTTGTAGAGGAGTAAGATGTATATATCTCCATATATGTATATATCTCCATATATCTGATGGGGAACTGCACCCTGAAGAGATTCATTGGGTTTCAGTCAGAGGTACATCCAAGCATATCAAATAACGTGTGGTGCTTCTGTTTCAGCAAGTGCATTATCTGTACATCCAGTCAGTTACATTGCGTATTAGTCTCCACTCACAGTGCTGATTAGCTCCTTGGTGGCTGTAATATGACATCAGGCACCCAACACCCATGGAGACACCTACAATTAAGCATTGTAACCTGCAACTGCCTCCTATCCTGATGTCTCATGTCCCCATCTCCTTCTTCATTTCAACTTCTTCTCAATCTGTGTTTTGTCTTGTGCTTTGAGGCTTGGCCCCCGTGAATGGTTTGGTTCACAGATATCCTAGAACAGGGCTGTCCTCATCCATGACCTAAGGTGCTTTAAGGTTACAAGTCAAAGACAACAGCATATAATAACAGCAATAATAGTATTACTCTTCTAATTGCCAGAATAATAGCAACAATTACTATCATTAATATTAATAACAATGGCATTAAAAATAGTTTTTAATATCTACTGGTAATTACTGTTGCCATGCAAAACTCATGAAGTTCAACACAGCCATGTGCAAGGTCCTACACATGGGTCAGGGCAATCTCAAAGGCAAATACAGGCTGGGTGCAGAACAGACTGAGAGCAGCCCTGAGGAGAAGGACTTGGGAGTGTTGGTTGACAAGAAGCTCAGCATGACCCAGCAATGTGCACTTGCAGCCCAGAAAGCCAACTGCATTCTGGTCTACATCAAAAGAAGAGTGACCAGCAGGTTGAGGGAGGAGATTCTGCCCCTTTGTTCTGGTCTAGTGGAAGGTGTCCCTGCCCACAGCAGTCATATTGGAATTATTGGAATGAGATGATCTTTAAGGTCCATTCCAACTCAAAACTGTTCTATGATTAGTCCTCCATTATATTCATTATATTCTCTGCTGTTAGCCCTCCTGAAATTGGAGTGCAGTGATTTGGCATTGTGAGATAGGCTACTTTCAAATGGCTAAAGAAAAGGCTCAGCCTGGACCAGACCATAGAATGAGGTATGAGTGATGTCTGTCTGTGAAGGTGCTCAGGATTATTCTTAAGAGGAGAAAGAAAACACAGAATGAGCAAATTCTAGAAGTCAAAAAGATGAACAAATATGTAACTTCCAGGGTTGGGAATTATAGCAGGAGTATAAAGAATATTTGGAGTGCTGAGGAATCGGTGATATAGAGGTAGTGGTCAAGGCTTTGATTTTTGGCAGTATGTCAGAAGGCCACTGCTAAGAATTGTAAAGGACAGTTGTCATGTTCACCCTGAAGGTTTCCCACGTGAATTTCCAATGCTGTTTGAACAACATCTTTGTGTGCATCACTACTGCATAGAGCCACAGATCATCCTGATCACCCATCAATAGATGTACAGGTAGGAAGATGTTCTCCTGTGAGGCAAATGCACTTCAGCTGTGAAGTGTGGGGTTCCTGGAGCTGGGGGGATTTCGCACACTTTCTTATGGCAAAAGAAAAGTTGAGTTTTAGTATTTCTGAAATATGTTTTTTGAGTCTGTGTTTTGAGATCTATTTCCAACTTGTGAAATAACGATGTTTTATCATGAAGTTAGTACATCAAAAATGAACCCCAAATAGAAAACAGAAGAAATCCCCCTTCCATCCACCTCTATTTCACCTATCACATAATTTTCTTCTGTGAAAAAAAAACCTCAAACCCCAAAACTATTGGAATATTGTTGTGATGTGGAAGGAAGCCAGATTCTGAAAACTAAAACCTGGGAGCAACAGCAGCTCCTGTCCACACGGTCTTCTGAGATGACAGGCACAATCTGGCCCATGTCTCTGTGTTCCCACGGCACGCAGTAAGGATGATATTCCTTGTTTTGCAGAAGTAGAGACAGAAGTTCCGGTCCTGAGCTTGGGTAACAACAACCCCAGGCAATGCTACAGGCTTGGGGATGAGTGGCTGGAAAGTTGCCTGGTGGAAAAGGACCTGGGGTTGCTGGTGGATGGCCACTGAACACGAGCCATCAGTGGGCCCAGGTGGCTAAGGCAGCCAACAGCTTCCTGGCTTGGATCAGAAATAGTGTGGCCAGCAGGGCTAGGGAAGTGATGGTACCTCTGCACTTGGCACTGATGAGGCTGCACCTTGTATACTGGGTTCAGATTTGGGCCTCTTGCTACAGGAAAGATATTGAGGTGCTGGAGAGTGTCCAGAAGCTGGTGAAGGGTCTGAAGAACAAGTCCCATGAGGAGTGGCTGAGGGAACTGGGGTTGTTCAGCGTGGAGAAGAGGAGGCTGAGGGGAGACCTTATTGCGCTCTACAACTACCTGAAAGGAGGTGGTAGCCAGGTGGGGGTCAGTCTCTTCTCACAAGTAACAAGTGACAGAAGCAGAGAATACAGCCTCATGTTGTACCAGGGGAGGTTTAGGTTGGACATTATGAAAAATTTCTTCTTCAAAAGGGCTGTCAAGCCCTGGAACAGGCTGCCCAGGGAAGTGGAGGAGTTATCATTCTTGGCGTTATTTAAATAAGTCCTGTAGATGTGGTGCTGTGGGACAGGGTTTAGTGGTGGACTTGACAGTCTTGGGTTAATGGTTGGTCTTAATGGTCTGAAAGGTATTTTCCAACATAAATGATTCTATGATGGCATGATTCTATGTGGAGATCTAGCAGGGACATGGTAACGGGGCATCTTTATGCACAGCGGAGGACAAGGGCTGTCTATGTCTCCATTAGCACGTGGGTCTTACAGGTGCAGTGAAGTCACTACTGTGGCTGTATACCACCCTGCTGGATGTTCTGTCACCAGTAATTACCATCCTGAGTCCTTTGGAAATGGAGCGCTCAAGATCCATTTTAATTGTCTGGGGATTATGCCAGCTCTGGGATTGTATCATAACATCGGCAACATTGCAGCTTGCAAGCTACTCGACTGATGTCTGCCTTTTGCTGCTTTATTTCTGGAATGGGCGTTGGGTAGTGCTATGGGAAGAACTAGACATGAAGGGGAACAGTCTCAGTTCTGACTATGCTGATGCAGCTTGGGCACTAGTTACTGTCAGGTTGATGGCTTGCTGTGGCCAATTCATCACTACAGCCTAAGGATGCTCTTACCATACTCCTGCTCCATGTGCTGACCTCAGTGGGTTGCACCAGTGGTACCATGTACTGGTGGACACGCTCTCTCCTCTGAGGTGGCACACAGGAGGCCAGTGTCTACCCCTGGTGATGAAACACAGAAACTTGTTGCCAGAGGGAACACAGGCTAGTTGGGCTTTTGAGGAGTGGAAGGGATAGTACCATGCTGCAGGTCTGATAGGAGGAGACAGCACGTTACAGGACTCCTCGGGATGGAGCAGAGAGAGCTTGTGCTCTGCTGAATGCTGCTGGAGGGGAAGAAGGGAGGGTTGTCTTAGTCCTTTCTGAAATAAGTACACACAAATGCACTACCAGCAAAGAGAAATGATTCCCTAGAGACAGCTCAGTGTGAACGTATAACCCCAGCTCAGGGTGTGTTTCTTGGCCTATTACACCATAGTGGCTAAAACTTTACAGCTGTTTCGAGTGAAGGGATTTGAAGAGCAATAGCCTCAATTTGCTGATCCCACAATATTTCCCACAGGAGCTTGGGAATGTGTTTGCCATGTCTTGGGTGTACTTTGCTGCTGAATGCAGATGGACATGACTTTCTAAGGTACCATCAAGCAGTCAGCAAATCTGTGCCTGTCCAGAGAGCTGAATACCACTGCTCCCAGACAATGCCACTCTCCTGTGTTTCCCCATCTTTTAGTTGGTTAATGGGAGGCCCAGAAGTGTGTGTTAGTCCCAGATTTTCTCTTTGTGGGCCTGGAAGTACAAGGGACAAGGTTCAGATCAGGTTGGTTCAGTTGTTGGTTCAGCTGTGATCTGTGTGTACAGATTTCTGTGTGGCAACACCTTTCCTCATTGTGAAGGTGTTATGCTGTCAGTGGGAGAAGGAATTTTGCTTGTGTTGGACATGTTGAGACTGGCAAGAATGCAGATGGGATGAAGACTGGTGTGGAAGCACCAGAAGGGACAAACAGCAGAAAGGCTGGAAAAATTTCAAGTGTAAATGGCCCCTAGGTAAGCAAATCAGCAAGATCCCAGCCCAACTATGTGCACTGTCTCAGGACAGTCAGACTGGGAGACAAAAGCCAGGGGGTAAATTGTGGTGCCTAGGACAGGATGGAGAGACCCATCACTAGTAGCTCCTCCAGGGGGGGAAAAGGGTTCATCCAAACCCAGCACATTGTCACCAACCTGGAAGAAACCCAAGAGATGTGCTGAGGACTTGACAGTTATTGTCCTTTGCACCTGGAGAAAGAAAAGCTGCAGATTGATGGACTTACCAGAGCTTCAGATATGACATTAAACAAGATCCCAAGAGGGTGCTGCAGCAGGAATAAGCCTCTTTCGTTTATATTTCTGTATCCAATGAAAAACTGTCCTTGGATGTAAAATTGGATATAAAATTGCCTTTGCCTCTGAGTCATTCCTGAAATCTCTCCCATTTCTATTTGTCAGATGCAATCATTCCACAAATAGCAAGTAGTGACAGAAGCAGCAGCTGTGGCCCAGAGAATACACTGTAGACTTCAGGAAAATGGTGTCTGTAATGTGCCCAGCTGATGCAGAATTAATCAGGTTTGAAAAAAGAACACGGTTCTCGCACCCTGGGGGACTGTAGCTAAAAATTCCTGCCTATGTGGATCTTCCCATTGTGCTCCTTGAGATAACTTCTAAGAGAAATAAATGAGTTTATCTCCCACATTGCCCACAGACCTTTCACATGGAAATAGTGGGATTAAGGAGATTAAGATTTAGCTTCAACTTGGATAAAGAACAACAAAGAAGAATGATTAACACTTGAAATGGTTCCCAGTCATTAGATCTGAAGTCCAGTCTCCGTATATTGCCTCTAGTGAGAGCTTTTCTGTTGTGTTCATTGCTGTCACATCTGATCCTGTAAGAGAGAAGGAGCAAACCAAATGGTTTCCCACTCTGGAGTGGGCAGGCTCTAAAACACCCGTGGAGGATGTAGGGGGAATTGAAGAGAAAAAGGAAGCTGGTGAAGTTTATGCGATGGATGTAGGGAAGGCTCCTCTTAAGGAGGATGGGGAATCAGGGAGAAGAGGATCAGGGAGGTGGAGAGAAGAGTCTAAGGGTTGAAATCTTGGTTTGATATGAGCAGGTAGGAGGCCATAGGCTTGGAGGGGATCTGGTTTGGGATAGAGGACAAGACCATAGAAGGAATTTGATGCTAATTCATCTCTATTATCTCAGTATTGGTGGGCAAAAGATGAGGTTGAGAAGTGTCCATAGACCATGTGTCCAGTCATGGGTCCGGTCCAGACAGCAGATGGGGTTGGACTTAAGGAGGCAAAGAGTGTTAAGTCTGTAGTGATGCAATTGAGAGGGTGTATGTTGGGAGAGATGGTGGTGCAAGGGATGGTACAAGGTTGTGAGGTCTTTGTCCTCTGAGTTTTTCAAGACCAGGCCGAGTAAAGCCCTGAAGAACCTGGTCTGACTCCCATGGCAGACTTTGCTCTGAGTAGGATCTTACGCTAGAGATCACTGCAGAAGTAACATGCTGGTGACAATGCAGCAGGATACTTCTGGACTTAGTTTTCCCAACATATGCCAGTCATTGACTCTGGTGACACTGGTGACCTGAAGCTAGCTGGCTTCCTTGCCTTCTGCAAAGATAGGGCCCTGACTAGATGTGCTCAAAGGCTAAATAACTATGTTTAGTATGATATCCAGGCTCTCAGACTCCAGAGTGTCTCAACTGTCCCCCAGCATGGCATTTTACAGTCAGCTGGACCATAACTGAGTTCAGTTTCCAGGCTTACCCCCAAAGCTGTTGTGACCGGAGACATGTTGGAGGCTGGGGGTTCGTGGCCAGCACGGGATTGTGTATAGGGTCCTTCTAAATAGCAACCCACAATACAATTGTTCAAGCCATGTCCCAGGGTAGATGGGGTCCCTGCTATCACCAGTAATTTTTTGAGGACAGCCCTTCCCAGTGTGACCACGGCATCTCTTAGCTCTAAGGACAAGGGGCAGGATCTTGGTGGGCTGAAGTAACTCTGCCTGCTCATCCTGCTTTCTCCATCTGAGAGAGGAAGCCCTCCACTCTGCACACTCACATCCAGTAGGTGTTGCTGTTATTTCTACTGGTAGATTAAAAGTAGAAGACATTCTTCCTCGCAGAACTGGGTGTGCAGAGCTTCCTGGACTCCTTGCAGGCTTGCTACAGTCATTATTGGGAATTTTACATTGCAGAAGGGATCTTCCTCCTTCCCTGCAGGAGTCAACCCTTCCTACTGAATTCAGGCTTGCTTCCTAAGCAGCTGGCTGCTCACAAAGTTGTGGTCCTCTGTATCTCTAACTGGATACAGCATATCCTGGCTTTTATGATCCTTCTATATGAGGTCGGGAAAGGGCATGTGATCCTCGTTCCAGGTCTTGCATATCCTTGTACATTTTAATAGTACTCTAGAGACTGCAGAGCAGTGCAAACCAGCTTGAAGCCCTCCTCGTCTTGGCCTGATTGGCAGGTCATTGTTTGTTTCTTTACAGAATAACTTGGTCCCTTTTTGTGTTGCACCATATGTCAGATGAGACACAGATGTTTTCTCTGACAATGAGTCATTACCACAGCTGTAGCTGTCAAGAAAACTGGTGGGGTTTTTTTGCAGCTGGATCAGGGAAAGTCAAAGCTTTTAGCATACTTAAAAACACATAAGTTCTTGTGCTTTTTTGGGAGTCTAGAGTCAGCAAAACCAATCTGTCCCAGCAAAGGAATCCCTCTCTGTCACCAGTGCAATAATAAATGTATAGTGAAGGGGCTTTGAATTCCTTCTTCCCCTGCCCAACAGGGGAACACTTTGCCTGTCCCTGCTCTGCTGTCTGTGCCCTGCATCTTTGTCCTGCTCAGGGTCAGGGATTTACCATGTGTCTCCATATGACAGCACAATGGGGCCTTGCAGGCTTCTGAGGTCTCCAGGTGTCACTTCAGTAGCCATTCTATGTTGAACTCTTGTGTGTGTGAATTGTATTTTCAAATATGTGGGGGAAAGGGACCGGTGTTCTCACTAGAAAACCAATTTGTGCTAATGGCTTTTATGATATGGTGGCTTATCTGCAGGACTTGACCTTCACAAAGGTCCCTTTGCTTATTCTCCACCTGTCTCAACCCATTCCCATCTCCCCTGATACTGCAGTTCTGGAGTTTCCAAGTGTATGTCAAAACCAAATAGCATTTACAGACCATCAAAGATAATTTATGAGCTTTTAAGCAGAGCAGACCCTGACAGTGCAGAGAGACAGTCTCTGCATTCACCACTCAGAGCCAGAGACAGGTGAGACAATGACCGACAGCAGGGGAAGAAATGGGAAAAGTGGTAGGAAGGAGCAAAAATATCTAGAATACTTGAGCAGAAGTAATTTTTTTTCTGGTCCATTGCTGTCATTCTGTCTAGCAGCCGCAGATGTGGTTGCTGTTAGGGAAGAAATGCAGCTCCTTGAGCACTGTCTCCTCTTGCCCTAAAAACAAATAGAAAAGGGCCTCTGGGATTTTCAGGGGTTGTCTATATTTCATTTAAAAGAACAACAAAGGACACGATCAATGTTGCTACTCTCTGGAGGACATGCACTGAGGGCTCACACTCTCATAGAAGTATTGGGAGCCTTTTAGTAGGAAGAAGATCAGGCTGGGGATGTTGAAAAAATGAGCTAAAGCTGTTTGTGCGTAAGTAGGAGTCAGAGAAGCGAGGGAGAGTGATTTTCTGCCCTTGTAACGAGGGCATGGAAATGTCCAGGGTGAGAGCAATTCTGCAGAGTATAGAGGAAAATGGCACATGCTCCCAAGGGATATTTGTGTTCAGGTCTCCCAGAGAAAGAGCCACCGCAAACCTAAAGAAGGGAAGTTATCCATAACCTAGAAAATGAAAGGAAATATTTTCCATGCTGTTCCAAGAGACCAGGAAGTTATTTTTGGTTTCTGTAGCACAGTGAGTGTCATCGGGAGCATGTGCAACAACAAGAGTTTTCAGCAGCTCCCATTGTATTTGCTCCCATTGGCCTTATTGCTAATAAGTGCAGGATGTGAATTATAACGGCAAAGATGTAATCGGAGAGGCCTGGAGACAGCTCGTCTGCTGCAGGGGGATGAGTAGTTGCCATGACAGAGGCTCTTGCGTTGCTCCTTCACAAGTGGAACATCAGGTAAAACAAGGACTCTGCCTTTTCTGATGACTTCTGTATAATTTAGGGGATATGTGACTTCACTGTTTCCCTGGATGTGGGAGGTGAGGACATTTTTATGATTGTGAAGGACAGAGAAAGTCATGTGATTGCACTCCTGGTGAAATACTTTGATATTCTGCACAGCGCTCAGGCTGGGAGACTTCATGTTATTCTTAGCTGTTGCTTATTAAATTGCAACACAAGCAGGGATGCACCAGAGGCAAAGGATCTAGAGCATTCCTGATTTCCAGCAGCTTAAATAACTTTGGTGGTGCTATATCCCTTTTACAGCAGCTCGGAGTCCAGCCCAAAATTTCCATGAGGTGTAGCACCGGGGGTTTAAACCCTACAGGTATTATTAAAGCTTATATGACCATGTTGGTTTAGCAGGAGAAAACAAAGCAGGGCTGTCTGACACTAACATCCTTTCTTATAAACAGGCCAAGGGAAAAAGATCCGGTGCTCAGCAACATGTGCCTTACGGCTCTTAGAGAACCAGTACATCAGCGTGGTCCCTCGTGGCCCAAGGTGTGATGGGAGAGCTCAGCCAGGCAGAGGTGTTACGGGGGGCTTTTGAAGGGCTTGGAGACACAGATGTCTTCCAGATGCCTCTGCTTGACTGTTAAGCTGGTCCTAAGGGCTGTGGTCTGGGAAGGTGTTAGAGACAGGAGTCTTTGGAAGCTTCTGTGAGTGTGTACTTTTCTTCCATCCTCCTATTTTGTCGCTGCTGTGAAAACATCTTTGAAACAACAAGGACTGTCTCTGGCTGTGAGAACATATGGCAGACTAAGGGAACAGGCCTGGGCTGGAGGCAGTCATTGATCTCTAGAGACAGCAGAGGAAGATGGTCTCAAATTTAGTATCAGTCATAGATGTAGAAATTGTTCCAAACAGTTTGAAAGGTAAAAAGAAACAGAAAACATACCTTGCAATGATAGAGGTGGGTAACTAACTCTCTGTGAGAGGATTTATCAGAAGATGGGTAAACAGCATTATAATATGTGTCTGTGTGTCCAGAAGGACAGTGGGAAAGGAGACAGATTGAAGGGGGTGGGACAATCAGTCAGTAAAATTGTTATTGTTGCATGTATCAATACCAACGACTCTTGTTTTGAAAGCAAGGGACTCATTGTCATTTTGACAGGACTGATAGTTATTTCTTGACAGTATCTGAGTCACATGGCAGCACCTGGATCCAAGAGTGAAGACTTTCAGATGGAAATGTGACTCAGCATAAAGGAAGATTTTTCCAAAGTTCTAGAGAAACAGAAATAATCAAGGGAACTGGGGATTTCAGGCCATGTGAACTTGGAAAAAAACAAACCGTAGCCTTTCCTTTTGACCTGAGAAATGCAGTTCAACTACCAGATGCATGGACCAGGTAAGCAAGTCCCAGTCATCTCACTGTATCTTTTGCCAAGACCCCACAATATTTCATAAACATCACAAGATCTTGAGGTGGATCTGACTGCTGTTTTATAAGGGGAGAGACAAAAGGGGATTTTGTCTGGCTGGTGTCTAAGCAGACATCTGCTACAGCTCAGCCTCTGCTTTCCTCTGAGCCAGATTTCTGCCACCTCCTCCAGCCATCCTTCAGTTTGTATTACTTTGATGGACTACTCAAATTTGCACAGTGGGTTATCCCCAAAAGAGGAGAAGGAAGGCTACTATCTCTCAGAGAACTTGTTCTCCACATAAACAACCTTCTACTTTTGGCCTGTGTCTGCATTCCTCTAGCCAGGGCCCAAGGAGCCTTGTCACTTTTTGAAGTTTTATAACACATCACTGGTGATAGCAAGGCTGTCCCTCTGCACAGCTTCGTGGAGTGAAGCAGTGTGCTGTGTGGAATGACATCCTGGAGATATGGGAATGCACAGAGCATGTGTCTGTCTCTGGCTGCATTCAGGCTCTGTGACTGTGTATGTTTTCTTACATTTGCATGTCTGCGCGTTTCCACAAAGTATTGCTGCCAGTTTTAGAGAACTGTGGAAAAGATGTGGCCATTATACACCCACAGCTATATTTTGCAAGAGTAAAGAGTTGTTGACATTATTATTTACACAAACAAAACCCCTGAACGTTAACCATTAGTTCATTTATTTGCATGATCTGCCTTTCCCAATGGATCCAATGGAGAAACACCGTCAGGCCAGTGTTTGTGTTTCTGGATCAAGCTGCTTTATGGTTTGTGATAACAGGCTCGTTCATGGCCTGTGCAATATAAAAGGCCTCATGATAGTCAAGTAACAAATATAAGAATTAAATGACCTTCTGGATGGTTCTCACTCCATTCCCCATTTCCCCTGAGAAGGGATGCTCCTTCACAGCCACAGTGACAACAAGGGCAAAGATATAACTCATGGTCTTTAGCACTGGAAACAGGCACTAAGAGGAGACCTCTTTTTGCTTTAATGAGGGCAGAGTCCACAGAGAAAACTCTAGTGATCTAGTGACCTTCAGCAGACCTCCATCCTTTGCACCATAGAGCAAAGAATATTCTGTGCTTTGGCTAGTCTTAGCTGTCTCTATGGACCTGCTGCTGGAGTGGCGTTTGCACCTGCTCCTACAGTGGGTGTTCTCCCCATAGTGCTCATTCAAAAGCATCATAAAATACCTTTAAATGGCTTGTGTTGATCTGCATAAACCTCAAGGTCCCTGAAAACTTCATTGTTTGAGTTCTGATAAAGCAGTCCACACAGGTCATCAGGCTCTACTCATCATTGTGGTGCAACATGGGACAATCCCAGAAGTGAAGTTTGTATAAACAAACTGCATCGTCAGCTCCTGTCCTGCACCCAGTTGCAACAAGCCAAACTCACAGGTTCTGTTTCTTACTACTGCCTTGTTTCTCCCAGTAGGGAAAGCAATCTGAGTCAGTGGCTGAAGCTCAGTGCAGAAATACATCCCCAGTGACCTCTATGCCTCAAAATACTTGGAATGATGAGGATGAAGAGGACAGTTTACAAGTATTGTAACTCTTCACCAATAGTGACCACATGTCACATGTGAATACAACCTCTATGCACAGAGAAGGTTTTGTGCTGTGTGTGGAGAGGCTTGCAAACAGCATGATTTAATGCAGACCGAATCTGAGCTTCACAGCACAGAAGCAGGCTCCTATTTTTATTCCTATAACTTTTGTATTCTACAAATACCATACCCATATATTGTGCTTTAAAAGCCTGTCAGAAACACTTCTCAGCAATTTGGTGTGGAAATGGGAAGAAGGAAGGGAACCTTATCGTAAATGCTCATATATGCCTGTTGACTGGATAAATCTTATGTGCAGTACGAGCTAAAGCTCAAATGCAAATTCATGGTCTTTGATCCAATGCCAAGAGAATGCTCGAGTTCTATTGCTTCAAGGTGCGTCTGTGTAGACATAGGCAATTTGAGGTTAACTGAGATGAAGCCACCGCTAATTTCATTTATTGGTTATAACCTTGGGCAGACTTGAACCTCCTCCCAGAATGAGGATGTCAGCTGAAACACAGTGGCTGCCTGCACTGCAGTAGAAGGGAGAACTCTCCAAACAAACTACCTCAGCTGGAGGGATTTTGGAGAAGTTAGTGTCTTGAGTGCACAAAGGTTTCCTTCAAGTGATGAAGCACTTGGTTGGTTTAATGAAAACTAAGCTTTTATGGAGATAAAGATCAGCTCGGATCTCCCTGAGAATGCAGTTTTCAATCCATGGGAAAATCTTATCTATATGTACAAGCAGAAGCATAATTTACACTTTAAAAATATAATAGCTCCTTCTGTCTTACTGTGAGCTTTCCTCACATGCTTGATAGTCCTTCTGAAGACATCCATCATTTTCTCTGTTTTGGTAGTGATAAGCCTGCAACATAGCCAAGCTTTGATGGTCCCTGTACAGACAGCAAGTGAGATTATTTTGGGATGCAGTTGGGCCTGTTCACAAAAGCCACCAGTGCCTTTTCCTCTTCCTTGTCTTTGACTGGGGTCATCCTCTGCTGATGAGGGTGACGTGGGTGTTTCCTCCTCTAGGAGCAAAGGAGGACCTCCCCTCCCACACCTTTTCTATGTATACAGATTATGGGCTAAGAGTTTAGAATGAAGTCTGAGCTACATTATCCTATGCTATTGCCATCTCAGCTGTTAGCACTCTCTTTTCAACCACCATGACTGCTACAACAAACTTGCCTCAGAGGGATACCCTGTCTACCTAACACCCCTGTCCCATTCATTCGGCTCCTGCCAGCTTGTGCCAGCTCCCCGTGTCTCTCTGCCCTCCCACGTTATGGCTTTGGTATCAACTCAGATCTAAAGGGTTAGGTTCAGCTCACCATATCAGCATGACTGGGAAGAGGATTAGGCAAATCCTATGTTAGCAAATGCAGGGGAGAGTCAATGCTACAAGGATACAGTCAATGCTTCTGTTGAAATCATCTCCAGCTAGGATGTAGATAGCACCCTACAAACACTAGCCAGGTTAATCCTTCCTGATGGGGTTTTCAGAGCTTCCAGTTCCAAACCCAGAACAAACTAAAGTGCAGACAAGCCTGTAATGTGTAACAAAGCAGTAGCACGGAGTAGTGATGGTGGAGCTCATGCCTGCAGAGACATCTTTGTAAGTTAAACTGGACTACCCAAAGGGATGAATTTAAAGTGTGCTCATTAAACCAGGTCAAAGCAAATGATGCTATGTAGAAATAAAGTTACTTCTCATAGTGTCAACATAGAGGTTTAATGTGGTCTGAGCAAGAAGGTGACAGTGTACTGAGAAAGTCATAAGATCTTTAAGGACAGTAGGGCATAAGAAGCCCCAGATGAATAATTGTTTCAAGGTGGTGTTATTTCTTCATATGGATATTTAGCCAGATGTAGCCACTCATGGCACTTCCTC
Source organism: Chloroceryle amazona (assembly GCA_027560015.1). Lineage (NCBI taxonomy): Eukaryota > Metazoa > Chordata > Aves > Coraciiformes > Cerylidae > Chloroceryle > Chloroceryle amazona. The sequence goes on from JANHFX010027448.1 coordinate 54,493, forward strand.
CATGGAGTCTTTGTTTTATCTGGAAGGCTGAGGACTCCTCTGCCTCTGGAATAGCAACAAACCCTGGGATAAAATACGAGGGGAAAGAGGGCAGCTTTTGGAGTTGCCTGGCTGCTGCGCACAACTGGTTTTGACTGTGAGGCATCACCACGTTTTTTTTTACATTGACTTGTCACTCAGAAACAGATCAAATCACCATCCAGGAGAGCTACCTGCCTCTGTAGGTTGGGTTGTAAAAGAGGCTGCTTATGTCAGAGCTTTACTCTGGTTTGGGCTTGGGAAAATTGCTGTGTCACCGTATCAGTGTGGCTCTGTGTTTTGAAACAGGCTCTGCAGCTGCTGCTCCTTCTCCTGTTTTATTTGGAGCGAAGCAGTGGAGAGTCATCGTGGGCCATTTTGAATGTTCTTCCTTTGTGGCACTTTGCCTGAGAATAAGATGAGTCACAGACAGGTTACATGCCCTGTCCTCGTGAGTGTGAATTAGAGGGGAGGCTTCAGGATTACTGGTGATTGTCTCCCTGAGTGGCCCACGGAATTGTGCATTTCACAGGGCTGGTGGCTGTGATGGCCTCCTAGTCTCTTGGGTCCTACTTACAGCAGGATGAGCTATTGTGCTCTGCTCTGCCAGCTGGTAGCAAAACCTGTTAGGTCTTCCTGACCTGTCAAATTGTTAGGGTTCAAATGGATTAGGAAAAGAACGTCAAAAAGTGTTCCCAGCATATGGATGCCTCATGGCCTTGCAGCAGGCTCTGTGTCACGGTGAGAGGTATGTGCAGTCAGGGATAGAAGGGAGATAATAGAAATATTGGCTCCCTTGCTGCATTTTGAGACATGAAAGTTTCTCTGCCTAAATGAAACCAAGCAGGAATTAAGCATTGGCTGTTACAAGCCAGTCCCCACACAGTCTTAGGACAATCAGGGAAAGGGAGGATGCATTTTGTGAGAAGAACATGCACATCACTCAGTCAACCAAGGCTAGAAGAACCTCTTTGTTTTCAAAACAACAGAAATCAGGGGGAAAAAGAAGTATTTTTGTTAAATGTGTTTGGTCAAAAGAGGAATTTGTGTTAAAAGGTAGTACTAATGGAGGGTCAAATGGGAATCAATTGGATGTGGACATCTTAGGCTTGGGAAGGAGAATAATATTTCTAAGTCTCAGAGACATTTTAGGAGAACTTTCCAAAGAAAGGCATCAAAACTGTTTCAATGTGAAACAAGGAAAGTTGAGGAAAGGACTTCACAGGAGAGGTGATATCCTGTAGGCAGAAGTGAAAGTGCCTGGATGAAGGTGCGGGATTTGTCGGTAACCTCGGGAGGGCATTGTGAGGCGATGATCATTGCTGTTCTCTGTGTGTTACATGCTGCTTTGACTGTGTTGAATTATTCCCATGTTTCAGGGTTTCTGCCAGGAGGAAGGAAACTTTTCCTTCTTGATGCAGAAATTGGCTTTGGGTTTGATTCTGGGGTCTTTTTTCTCTCCCTTCCCTGTTAGCACTAGACTGGCCCAAATTAAAATAAGATTGGGGTGGAGTGGGTGGGGGACAAGTGCTCCATTTGTGCTTTTAGAAGGAGAAAGAAACGTTTTGAGTGCCCATCTCACCCAAACCCACAAAATTTGTCCCAGAATGAGACCTCACATCAGAGAGGAACTGGGCTGGGTCCTTCTTTCTCTGTAATACAGTGGATGAGTGACACTGGCACCATGACCTTGGCAACACACTTGCTGTCTCCTTTTTGCAATGGCACATTGTCCTTGGAGGCTTTTAAGTCCTTTGTATTTCAAGTCTCTCTTTGACTGCAAACTTCTTGAGGTGCACATGGAGGACAGTGGTAGAGCAAGACTCCGAACAGGGCTTCTTTGGGGGCTTTTTAAGACATGCAGCTAATGCCTGGGGAAAATGCATAAAGTGACTGGTCTGGAGCTCTGCACTCCAAAGTAAGTGGTTCACAGGACTAATGTGTGCTGACTTATTTCCCAGGGTCTTTTCCTTCCACAGTGACTTGGTAATCCAAAGGAAATTCCTGATGTAGTCACTGCCTAACCAGGAGCACTTTATGTTTGAGAATGGAAGGGATAAATCATAGCTGATTTTCCTCTCTGATTTGCTAACATGAGCCCCCGCGGCCCCGAGACGGCCGGGTCTCCATGGCGGCCCTCGGCCTTTCGCGCAGCTCCATCTAGCGGCGGCGCGCGGCGCGCGGGATGGCCACGGCGAGCTGCGTCCCCTCTTCCCTTCCCCTGCACCCTGCCCTCCCCTCTCCCCCGCCCCTCGGTTTACCCCTCGGCCGCCAGGCACCGAGCGGTGGAGCGGGAAACCAGCTCTGAGCTCGCCGCTCGGGCGCGGGCTGAGGAGAAGGCGGAGGAAGAGCC